>JAPMLY010001735.1:0-84688 GCA_026401115.1 Tetraselmis chui
ATGAGAGGGGGGGGGCGTCGGTGAGGACAGATCAGGGCAGTGGCTTGTGCAGGGGCATGGATCACGCCTGTACAATATTTTTTTCTTCTTCTCTGATTAAAGAAGATGATTTTCGAGGTACATGATGTTGCATTATTGGTCGAACTTTACAGCACAGTGGTTGGGACGCACTAAGGTGAGGGAAATGTATCGGTTTAAGTGCGCGCTTAATGAGAGTATCAGCGTGGGTTATTGGGAGGGGATGGGGGGTGTTAGACCGGTCTTTACTGTGGGACAGAGCGGGACTATCGCACCGGTACAGGTCGTCCGTGTGGGTTGGTGAGTCAGCGGCCCGTCCCAGGTCAGTGGTTGACCTGGGGGCGGCGAGGACCAGAGGCGTCTGGAGTCCTCTGGCTGGTGAGGGTTCCAATGCCGGGTCCAGGTCTTGGGCGGATGGGGGTGGTTGGGGCACCGGGTTGAGTAGAGCGAGCGGATGTCCCGCTGGATAGCTCCGGGGGTTGTAGGGGTCCGCGTCGGGCGCATTCACGCGCCGATCCCGCAATGGCATAAGCATCTGTCTGTGAGTGGGGGTGGGGGTAGGGGTCGAGGACATTTCGGTCGAGTTGGATTTCGAGTGTGTGAGAGAAGTAGTGGGGTTGATTGTGGCTTTTCGAGTAGGTTTTTGAGTGTAGTGCGCGTGTTGGCTGCACGCGACCAGGCCCGGTGGGACATGGGTTTGTTGGACGTTGGCGGCGGACGGGAACGTCCGGACGCTCGGAGGGGCGCGGTGTGGCGCGCCGCTCCCCTGGGGGGGATCTTTTTGTAAGCGATGGTTGTTGTTGTTCTTTCGTAGTACTTTGACATGTACATGTGTGGTTTTCGAAGTGGATGGCGCGATAGCTATCGGGGGGATGACATTCAAATCCCTGGAAGCTGCGCCTTTGAGTGTGTACCGTCTGGTGTCGCTACGGATCCACTGACCATTGTGAGCTAGGCTCGGGGGGGGGGAGGTGAATGGTACACGCTGGCACACCCCCCCCCTCCCCATACCCACCCCCACACACATCACACAACGCGCAAACTCACCTTTCGACTTCCCCTCACACCCGACCACACCACACTCCTCTCCCATCACATGAACCACGCAGCCACAGTTTGGCCCCTCCTCCCCGCCAAGAAACCCCGCCCACCCCAAGCGTCCCTTGACCCTACTTGGCTAACAAATAAAACACGCACTCAAATACTCAAACTCCGTAAATGCAGCAAAAATAACGGCCCCCTCCCCATCGCCCAAGCCCTCTTAAACACAACCGACTATCTCTCCCCTGACGCCATCAAACAACAGTGCCAAGCACGCATACGCCAGCTCCTTCACGCCACCACCACGGATAAGATAAAGAAAATAAAAACTCGAGCCAATGCGGCCTACGACACCTGCCCCAAACTCTCCCACCGCCGATTGAAAATTAAAAGCGGCCTCCTACCCCCCGCCGGCGCCGCCTCCACCCTCCACCGCATTACCAAACCCGATAAAACCACCGCATCCTCTCCCTCCGCCGTCATTGACGCGGTACACTCTCACTTCGCTAGCGAACTCGGCTGCGCCACCCCACACGAACTACCCACCCCCCCATGGGAACTCCCCGACAACCCCGACAACTTTACCATCGAACCCCGCGGTGACCCCTCTCTCACCCTTGCCGACATGATTACCCGCGACACTTTCGATAAAACCCTCAACTCCCTAGGCACCGGCAAAGCCCCCGGCCCCGACGGTATCCCCAATGAAATAATCAAATTCCTACCACCGGCGACCCGCTCCGCCCTCTTCTCTCTCCTCTCCCTCCTAGCACACAAATCCTACACCCCTCCTGATTGGTGCCACAGCACAACATGCCTCCTACATAAAAAAGGCGACCCCTCCCTCCTCGATAACTACCGCCCTATCGCCCTCATGAATAACCTCCTTAAACTATGGACAGCACTAATCAAAGATGCAGGCTCGAAGTACGCCGAAACCCACGGCATTCTCAGCGACCAACAGGACGGATTCCGACAACACCGCAGTATCCACGACGCCCTCTCCTCCCTCATTATGACAATGGAGGACGCGAAACTCCACAACAAAGACATCTACGTCATGTACGCAGATTTCAAAGGCGCCTTCAACGCCGCGGACCACCGTATCATGTTCAAACACATGCGTCAACTCGGTATGCCCCCCACCTTTGTCGACACATGCGAACACCTCTACGGGGTCTCAACCACAGACTATATTACACCACATGGCCCCACCCCTTCTATAGACATTAATCGCGGAACCCTCCAGGGCGACACCCTCTCCCCCTTTCTATTCACCCTCTTCCTTGAACCCTTTCTTCGCTGGCTCACGGTGGGAAGCCGGGGATACCGCCCAGGCCCCCCCGCTACTAACGTCGACCCCACAGAACCCACAGCCACATACCCAGGACACGGCTTCGCCGACGACCTCAGCCTCGCCACGGGCTCGACCCCCAACATGACCATCCAGCTCAGAAAACTCTCCCTCTTCAGCGCCTACACGGGCATGACCGTCAACATCCGCAAATGCTGCATCACCGGCGCCCTCTGGCGCACAGGCAACGCCCTCACCCTCGCCAACACTACCCTCCTCGCATCCCGCCTGCAAACTCAGTTCATCTCCCTAAACTCCACCCCGGCCCCCATCCCCTCCATTGGCCCCAAGGACACATACCGCGTCCTAGGGGTAGAACTGAACACCTCCCTCAACTTCACCAAACACTGGCAAGAACTCAAACGTACCACTGCATCCCTCATCACCACCCTTTCCACCTCCCCACTAACACAATCCCGCAGAATCAGGGTCATCCGTGGACTCCTCATCGGAAAGCATTTCACCCTCCAGCTCGGCCTCTTCACCGACTCCCAACTCGACACTCTCGAAGGACAAATCTGCCGCGCACTCCGCTCCGCCGTCTCCTCGGTACGTAACCTTCCCCGCACCGCCCTTCACCGCCCTACATCAGACCTAGGATACGGCCTCCCCTCCCTCAAAGCCCACGCCGCACAACTCACAGTTTGCCACCTACATAAAATCATGAACAACTCAGGCTATAGAGGCCACATGGCCCGCGCACACATACGCACCCTATCCACCACGTACTCCCACTGGCCCTCGGAATCCATCATGTCAACCTGTTACACCCCACCCACACTAAAGTGCTTAGTCAGAGCTCAACGCGATGCGGGCACCCTATTCCACAACATCCCTCCACTCTCCCTCACCAACCCTATCGCCTCCACAATCCGCGCCCACTTCACCACTCAAGACAACGCCCTCCTCGCCTCACTCCGGGACAAAGCCACACACATCACCGACCCTCACACATATAAACAAGCCTACTGCGATTTCTCTCCCCGCAAAACACACGCCTCCCTCCTACCCCGCCTCACCCCCCTCTGGAAAAGTAACATCACCTCGTGGCCACAAGTCCTCCTCAGAGCCACCTCATCCTCCTTCATCCTCAAATCATGCAAATCCATCACCACACTCACGGGGTCCACCACCCCACTCTCAGTTCCCATCCGCCTCCTCGCCGCAATCCTCACTGAACCCCTCGATACTATCCACAACCGCCTCCCCATCACAAGCCTCACTACCAACCAAGCATCCCCCCCCACCACTATACACCCCTCATGGATTCCCCTCCTCTCCCCTCACCTCCCCCGCTCACCCCCCACCCTCTCATCCGGCATCTACACCTCCCGCACCACTCACCCCACCCCCACCGCACCCACCACACACTTAGACACAGAATACCTCACCCCCTCAGACCACCACTACCCCCCCTGCGACGTAACACGCATCATTTCCAAACACAAGGACACAGAATACGGCCAAACGCAGTACATGGTTGAATGGGCCCCGGAACACCTCACGGAATGGGACATTCAGTTACAACTCGACGACGGCTTCCGCCTCATCTCCTCCACTCCCACATCGGTATGCCTCCCCTCCCCCTCCCCCACCGCCTGCTCCATCTGTCATGACCCCCTGCACACAGAACCCTCCTCCACCTGCTGCACATGCCCGCACTTTGCCATACACTCCCAATGCCGCCCAGCTCAGGGACCCGCCACATGGCAGTGCGAGTGGTGTGCTCGCGGCCAACAACACGACCTCACCCACCTCCACGAAGTGCAGTGGGCCCCATGCCTACAACTCCACGACACCATCAGTGAGACCCCCTCCGGCCCCACCGCCCTCACCGCATTTAACTCCGGCTATGTCCCCTCCACCACACCCATTTTGCCAGAACCCGGACCCCCTCCGTGGTCACACCCCCTAATCACATTCAACCATGACCCCATCAACCCCGACCTCGACATGCTCCCTACCGGTAAATTCGCTATCCACGCACACCCATCACTCCACGACACCACCATACTCTGCACTCCCGACGGCCGCGCGGTCACCACCCTTAACGGCCCCCGCGTCCGCCACCTCTACCAACTCTTTCGCCCCGACCTCTCGCAGCATACGTTCGAAGAGGAGGTCTACCACCTCCTCACCCGCCTAGGTTCCCGCTCAGAAATCCACTCACCCACACCCGCCACCACCACCCGTAATAGATGGGCCACCAGAGAAGACCTCCTCACAGCTCTCCGTCACACATTCCGCATCCAGACAGAACTCTACTCCGACCCCCTCAATAAATCCCTTCACTCCCACACCTACCACTCCCTCTACCCCGAAGATATAGTCTTCTCATCTAGCGGCAGCAATGCCCCGCACACCTGGCAAGGCACCAACATAGCCAACCCCGAATACGACCACGAATGCATGAGACGAGCCATGGAACACGCAATCACCAGCGCACACCTCACAGCCCCTCACACACCCAGCGCAACCATCCTCATCCTCCCCCGATGGGAACACACACCCTACCGCCACTCCAAATACATCAACTCCCCATACACCCACCACCTTTACACCCTCCCCAATGACGCAAACACCTTCCTACCCCCCGACCAACACACTGGCAACCCCACCCCTACCCCATTCGGCACACGATGGATGGTCGACATATACCTCGTCGCCAACCCCCTCGCACTCTCCACCCTCCCATCACCCACAGCCATGACCGCACTTCACAACACTCTCGAATCTATCTACGACACTCACCTCCCCAACCCCATCATCACCCCCCCTCCTCCACACCTCTTTGGCACCTACTCACCCCACTCAGCGGGTATATACCACCGCCCCCCAAACCCAACTCACCCCCTCACATACCCCCTCCCGGACCGCGTGCATCTAACGTACCCCCCCACCAGAGGCACCCCTGCTTGGAACTGGCAGGACTTTGTATACACAGACGGCTCGAAAAAAGGAAGCTCGTCCCCCCTCGGAGCAGCAGCTACCCACCCCGCCTCGGACACCAAAATCAAAATCATGGTGACCTCTACCCCTCCCTCACATACAATAAATCGCGCTGAATTAGCTGGCATAGATATAGGCCTCCAACTTGGCCGCACCCACCTCCTCACAGACAGTGCGTGCTCCCTCCGCCTCATACAAGGTTACTTAAACTGCCCTTCCGCTTACCGCCACAACATTCACCGCGACACCCTCTTATCCATCACACACACCCTTAAAACCCGCTGCGACGCAGGCATCCGTACACACCTCGGCAAAATCAAAGCCCACAACCATTCCCTAGGCAACGACCTCGCAGACACCCTCGCCAACCTCGTCGCGGATGGTCACCCACCCGACACTACATACACCACAGGTTCAGAGGTCACGATAGGCCACTGGACATGGCCATACACCCTCATCCCACAAACCCTAGGGGACCCCATACCCTACAGATACACCAACCTCAAAACCGACGCACACACCTACAGCACAAAACACACACACACTCCTCTCTCGCAAACAACCAAACACGGAGCCCTCCTCGCCCGCGCCGCGAAGGACGGCGCCGATTTCTCTTACCACAAAAAACACTCAACCCTCACAAATATCCAGTTCACACACAAACAAGAATTCATGTGGGGCGTCCACAACACCCGCCTACTTACTCACAACCCCACCCTGCGCTGCCCCCTATGTGGCCAATTCACTAGCAACGGCCACATGGCCGGTAACTGCCCCTCTATGTCTGGTCTGCATCCTCGAACCCCGATTTGTTGGTCACTCCAACGGTCGCCGACGTTACGCATCCATAAAAAGAATTCAGATCGGGGAGTGGAAGTACTGCACAGACAACAACCTCTCCCACACAGCCGACCTCATACGATCCAAATACACACCCCTTGCAAACGCCATCAGAAGCCACTGGCTAGGCACAGTGGTTGACATCCTCCCCATCGTCATGAGCCGCACAGGTACACCGCACTCCTCCACCATCACGAGTCTCACCTCCCTTCTCACCGCCCGCACCGACCCTCCTGATAAACTCGTCTCCAAAGCACACCTCGACACATCTCGCATTCTTGCACAACTCCACACGCATACAGTCCAATGGCTGCATCACCTCCTACTCATATACCGCATCAAGTCCCGCACGATCTCCCGCCGCGCATCCGCACATTGCCCCCTCGCACGACCCTAAATGCACACAACCTTCGCCTCTACTTGCACACCTCCCCGGGGGGGGAATAAAACCCCCGACCCACATTGGAGAGGTTGGATTAGGTGGTTAACGGTCTAGCCCGGACTTGTAAGTTCCCTGTATGGCATAGTTGGGAGGGCCCAGAGACAGCAGCCGACGCATCCGGCTTTTGGTGAAAAACCGGCGCATACGGTACATGTTGTAAACAATTTCAATTTCAATTTCAATGTTGACGACGGTTGGAAAGCCCTAACGCCTGACACGTAAGCGAGTGTGAGTAGGCGTAAGCTATCTAGGCGGAAAGCTATTTAAACCCAGTGCAGAAGAGGGAGGTGACAAAACCATTTGACGATTCCCTTTGTTCAATTACAGCATACTGCTTAAGTACAATGAATGAGAGATTATCTCATTTTTTCCCATCTGCACCACCACTTAGCAATTAAGCGGCGACCGAACAGAACAAAACAGAATTATACTAGCAACTAGCTTTGGAAGGCTAACCGCCACAAGGTCGACAGATTCAAGAAGGATGGCAAGTGCTATGTTGCCACAAGAAGGGACACATCGCTATCGACTGCCCAGGAAGAACAAGAAGAACGACAAACGAGGAAACCCCGGCCGGGAAAGTGAGACATGAGTCGGCAACGCGCGGCAAGCTGCACGGTGGGGTTTTGTCTCCTACACCGACTCAAGATGAGACCAAGAGAGAAGAAGTACGAAACCCGTTACCTCAAACAACTTTGAGGCAAGTCTTTAAGAGTAAGGACTTTAGTGACTGGATGATGAATAGATAGTATTTCCTAGAGTATTCTCAGACCTACGGACCTTTCGACTTAGATGGAGCTGGCGATAATGATGGCCTTAATTCTCAAGTGGCGAAAGATTTTTGCTGTCCGGCGCGCCCGTTTCAACAGAGAGATATATTGAAGTACCGGAGAATTTGGCTAAATGAGCCATTCAACGAATTAGAAGATTTTTGGGCCATTATTCGAGGAGTTAAGAGCGGTTAAAATGGTTCCGAAATGGAGGACAAACCCATGTTCAAGATCTTGCGAAATTTCCCACATGTAGACGACCTAGCATCCACATAACATGTGTTTACCTGTCCTACGAACGATGGAATCGACGGAAGAAGGCAAGATGTTGGAACGAAAAAATAGACGACGCAAGTTTACGTCGATGACACCGATCGAGTTCGATTTCTGACCCGTACCGATACCGAACGCTACGTCAACATCTCGGGGAGTATGGGCTACCTGGAAGGAATTAATTTCGGCGCGGCGTACGGGTTATGTAGTTTATGGAGATCAACAGTTCCCTCTTCGTTATCAGACATTTGGAAAACCGATCGACGGCTTGGTCAACATGAACGACCGACTAGAAGACATTGTTATTGTTAAACCGTGCACACACAATCACGATGGAAGGTAATTGAAATTGAAATTGAAATTGTTTACAACATGTACCGTATGCGCCGGTTTTTCACCAAAAAGCCGGATGCGTCGGCTGCTGTCTCTGGGCCCTCCCAACTATGCCATACAGGGAACTTACAAGTCAGGGCTAGACCGTTAACCACCTAAATCCATCCTCTCCAAGTGTGGTCGGGGGTTTTACTCCCCCCCGGGGAGGGTCTGAAGCGGGTTAAAGGTGGTGTGCAGGACTGTCTTGGGGAGGTGCGTTATGCGGAGGCTCGGCGAGTGGTCGTGCGTGATTTGGTGCGGTAGACAAGGAGGAGATAATGCAGCCATTGGACGGTGTGTGCATGGAGTGTGGAAAGGATGCGAGATGTGTCGAGTCGTGCTTTGGTGACGAGTTTATCGGGAGGGTCGGTGCGGAGGGTGAGGAGAGAGGTGAGACTTGTGATGGTGGATGAGTGCGGTGTGCCCGTGCGGCTCATGACAATGGGTAGGATGTCGACTTCGGTACCTGGCCAGTGGTTTCGGATGGCATTTGCGAGGGGTGTGTATTTGTCCCGAATCAAGCGGGCTGTGTGTGAGAGGTTGTGGTCGGTGCAGTACTTCCACTCCCCTATATGTATTTTCCTGATAGATGAGTATCGGCGGCGGCCGTTGTTGTGACCGACGAAACGAGGTTCGAGGAGGCGTATGAAATCGGGTTTGTGCGCCGGGGGACGTAGTGCAGGCGGGACGATTTCGGCGATGGAAGGTAACTTATGCACACGTAGTTACAGTCACAGTCACGCAAAAGGGACACTCACAGAGACAACCATCCCGAGGCGTGGTGTCGGGACGACAGGATTGAGTGAGCTCTAGCCTAGCGACAGCTTTGTACCGAATCAAACAAGTTATCGGTATGTCCGATCTAGACATGTACTAATCATATCTAGAACAGCTTACAATGGCTATCTGCAACTAATAACTATAAGGTATTACTTACAACACTCCCCCTGAAGGTAGCTACGGGATGAAGCGCTGCATTGGGTCTTGTCCTCCAAGGATTGCACTTCGGTGTCTTGCCAACGCATGTCCTAGGAGGAGCTTGGTGAACATGTCAACCACCATCTGGTCAATGGGGAGGTACCTTAACTTGACGGTTCCCTGCTCCACGTGGTCTTTGAGGAAGTGCCATTTCATACCGATGTGGTTGGTCTTCTCGTAGACCAAGGCATTCTGGGAGTACGCAATGGCGCTTTGGTTCTCCTCCTAGATGGTGGTAGTTTCGGTGATGGGGGCGTTGAAGATCTCCCCCATTAGTTGCCGGAGGTGGAGTCCCTCCTTGGTGGCGTCAGCCGCAAAGTAGTACTCGGCTTCACACGTGGATTGGGCCACACAAGTATGTTGTTTAGACTTGTAACTAATGGGCCCGCGTCCGAGGGTGAAGTGATAGCCCGAACGGGACTTGCGGGTGTTGCTGTCGTTTGCCCAGTCAGTGTCGGCAAAGCCGGTGAGTTGGAGAACTGACATTGGTGGTCCGTGCCCCCCCCCCCCCCCCAACGTGAGGCGCATATCGATGGTGCCATGAAGGTATCGGAGAAACTTTTTTAGAGCCTGCAGGTGTGCGTCCGTGGGGGAGGCTTGGGCGGAGCCGAGGATGCTCAACGCCGTGGAGACGTCGGGACGCGGGCAGACGGCCGCGTACTTGAGACTGCCCAAAAGGCTGGGGTAGACGTCCTTGGCCACCCCGGTGAGAGGGGGCGAGGTCATGTGCGCGAGGCCGGCGAGGAAGCCGGGGTCCATAGGGAGGGACGATGGCTTAGAGTCGGTCATGCCGTACTTGGCGAGGATGTCACGCATGCACTTGGATTGGTCCAACGAGATGGTGCGAGCCGAGCGATCGCGGGTGATGTGCATGCCGAGGAGTTGTGAGAGGTCGCCGAGGTCCTTGATATTGAACTGTGCTCCGAGCTGAGCCTTGAAAGACGCAAGCCATGTGGCATCATTGCAGGCTGCGGGAATGTCATCGACGTACAAGGCGATCATGGCGAAGACGTGGCTGGTGCGGAAGATGTAGATGCACGGGTCTGAAACGCATTCTTGCCGCCCATGGTCTACGAGCCATGCACGGAGGAGCATGTTGAACTAGCGAGGGGACAACTTAAGGCCGTAAAGACATCGCCTGAGGTGACACACCTTGGACGTGCCATCACTGAATCCGAGGGGCTGGCGGATGTACACGTCTTCCTTAATATGGGCGTAGAGAAACGCAGTATCGATATCAAGTTGACAAAGCTCGAGGTCGCGGGCGGCTGCGATGGCCAAGAAGAGGCGGAGGCTGGCCATGCGGATGACATGGGAGAATGTCTCCTTGTAATCTAGGCCAGCGCGTTGGCTGCACCCTTTTGCGACGAACAGTGCTTTGAAGCGGGAGACGTCGCCGGTGGTGTCAAGCTTGACTTTGTAGATCCACATGTTGTTAGCGACCATGCGACAAGGGGGAAGGTCAACGAGTTCCCATGTGCCGTGGTCTATGAGGGAGGAATGATCTTGATGCTTATCGACTTGCCACTGGGGGGCCTGGGTGCTTACCAACGCAGCCCGGTACGATTTCGGTTCTACACACTCTCGGGCGGACATGAGAGCGACGGCCGTAGGTGATGTGCCGACATGTGTGTGTGGGGGACAAATGATTAGGTCGGGGACGTGAGGGTGCTCGAAGATGTATTCTTTGGCTTTGCCCTGTTCAGGGTCACAACACGCCGTCACAAGTTTCGGTGGGTAGGTGGACATGTGGGCAATCATTTCGCCGAAGCAAAGGGGATGAGACCGGAGCCGAGCTTGGCGAGGGGCTGTAGGAGGGGGTTCGGGCAATGTGATGTCGATGGGGTGGGATTGGGGTGAGGTGGCTTGGGGGGTTGCGTCATCCGAAGAGTTGGTGATGACCGAGTCGATGGGGAGGCGTGCGTCGAAGCCCGGAGTGTTTCCCAGAAAGGCAACATGGACGGAAGTGGTGATGCGGCGTGTCTCCGGGTTGCAAACGCGGTACCCGGGTGCGCCAGGGGCATAGCCAACCATGACACCAGGAAACGCTTTTTCACTGAGTTTCTGACGCATCTTGTGGGGCACCTTGGCGAAGATGGCGTACCCGAAGACGCGGAACTTGGATGTGTCATGCACAAATGACGTAAGGAGTGTGAGGGGGATGCCACCAGTGAGTCCGACTGCGCGACTGTACGTGCAGCTGCGGAGGTACACAAAAGTGATGACAACGCACGACCCCATGGAATTGGGAACGGCCATGCTATGGAGCATCCCAGACGCATTGTCCCGGATAGTGCGCCAAGGGCGTTCGGCTTTGCCGAGCATGTGATGGGCATAGGGGGCAGAGAATTTTACCCCGACGCCGAGCTGTGCGCACATTTGGCGGGTGACAACAGCTTCAAACACAAAGTCCGAGTCGAATTTTATGACTTGTGCGAACGCACCCGATTGGGAGTGATGGCGTGCATGCACGTGTTTGATGTCCAGTACGATTGTTTCTAGTTCCGAGCATGCGCCGTCTTTTGACTTGAAGAACCGCACCCACATGTAATGGGTGCGGTGGTCGATGACGAGGAGGAATTAGCGGAGGCCATGTGGGGAGGGGACATTGAATGGTCCCCAAAGGTCAGAGGACAGATTGAGGAGAGGACGGAAAGTTTCGCGCAAGCGGCGGTGTTGCGCGGTGCAATTGTGGCTTTGTGTATCAAGCATGAATCGCAAGAAACATATTTTACATAGCCGGGTAATGCAGGGCTAGTCGGGACACCGTGTGTGTGCAGGGCCTGCAAACTTTGCATGTTAAGGTGTCCAAACCGGCGGTGCCATAGTACAGGATCACACTAGGCAGTAAGGGCAACAGTAGAAGAGGTTTCATGCGCTTTCTTCGCGGAGGGGCTTGAGGGGAGCTCTGGCTGGTGGGGTAGAATGTAGAGACCGATTCCGGACGGCTCTAGCACACCCATTCGTGTGGGCACCACAAGAAGACTAGTGTCAGAGTCAATGGGGAGGATGAATTCACGGCTGCTGTGGGTTTGCATCCAACTAACACTAAGCAATCTGCCGATGCGATGAGGAGAGCCAGAGGACAGGTCGGGGGTGTATAGTGCATGTATAGTGCGGTGAATAATATGGCCAGAGGCAAGCCTGACAGAAATCCGCACTGAGCCACCGGCCTTAACGTCAACTCCGACCCCACCCACGCGAGAGGGAGCGGAGGGGGGTGTGAATTGAACGAAGTCACCTCGAAACGCGGTGAGGTTAATCGAGCAGGCTGAATCAACTACCCGAAACTGTGAGAGATCACGACCCGGGGTGAGTGAAGAGGAGAATGCCACATAGTTGAAGGGGACACTCACCTCGGTGTCATCGTATTCATCCGTGCAGTCCTCGAGGGTGGGCAAACTGTCCGTGTCCTCGGCGGGGACGTCGCTCAGCAGGGCTGCGTGCGCAGAGGTAGAGCCATCAAGGCGCCCGCCGGCGGCGCAGCGGCGGCGGCCCCGGAGGGGGGTGCGCTCGCAGGACCGTCGGCACCTACGTCTACCTCCACGCGGTGGGCGCTGGTAACCCCATAGCCGTGCCATGCCTGGCACGGTAAGGGGCTAAACGAGGTACCGGCAGTTGCGATCCGCGGGATCAACAGCTGTCTGGAAGCCCTGTACGGAGGGTTTTGGAAAAACATAATATCCGTGCACCGGCACAGGGATCTCCCGCTCGGCCAGTCCGACATGTCTTTTCCGCAACTAAATACTCGCAGATACTCTCCCGACGATGGGGCGGGGGCGGCGTTTGCGAAATATTTTTTGGCGAAGAGGGGTACGGACGGATCAGCGGAGGGACGAGGGTGTTGGAGCTGGCGGCGGACAGCTGGGAAGCAGCGCTAGGGACGGCGCTCGCTAGCAGTCGCCAGCCTTGCGAGAGTTTTAGTACTCCCCTGGGGGCGAGGCCTGTTGCTACGCAAGACGGAGGTTGGTCGCAGCCGGAGGAGCGGCACGGTCTGGCGGCGGCGGTCCCTAGGATCGCCCGCCGCCGGAAAAGCCCGGTACGGGGGGTTTTTGGAAAAATTCCCTTACCCACCATCTTTTGAGGACCGGCGACTCGATCCCTGTGTTCTTCCAACCCCTTCCCTAGTCGGTTCCCGGTTATCGATAGGCTGCCTCACGCAGTGTGCCTAGGGTTATGGTAACGGCACACTGCTCGTAAAGGCGGCCCCCTAACAACGTAAACCAATGGGGGAGGGCACGGACGGCCACAGCGCGATCAGATAGGTGTTGGAAACAGACGGGAAAAGGACAGGGGACAGGAGAAAATCTGGCTCGGGGGCAGGAGAGCCAGCCGGACACCGTCTGCAACCTAGTTCTTTTCTCTTCTCAGCCCCCGAAGGAGGAGAGAAGACTAGGCTAGGTGGCGAGCTGCATCGAGAGGAGCGGCTACTACCTCGGGCGGGGTTGGGCACGGATCGAGGCGGGACCGACGACGACCTATGCGAGGGGGGTTTTTCACATGCCTTTCCCCCCTAGCTCCGGCACGACCGGAGTCGCACAAGAGCCGAGGTCAGGCAGGTTCGCCTCGACCAGCTCAAGCTGAACAGCCTTGTTGATCAACGACCCCGCAGCGGCTGGAGCAGGCCGCGTATCGTGGAGACTAGCGACACTTTTTGTTTCATATTGTATCCAACAAAAAATACGTATAGATCAGAAAATCATAAATACATGGATGCGGGTATGTTTTAGACGGTATCGTTACTGCCATTGGAGAGGTTGGGATTAGTGGTTCAACGGTCTACCTCACGCTTCTAAGTCCAGCTAGGCATAGCATAAGGGGGGGCCCAAAGACTCAAGCCGGTTTTACTGGTATTGGAGTAAAAAATTTCAATTTCAATTAGAGCCACCAAGGGCGCCGTACTTTTGTATGAATATCTTTCGCTTTGCGAGGGTCCACCTCACGAGATCGTCATCTAGGGTAGTACATGAGGACAATATGTGGTCTAGGCTGCCACGGGCGTTGCACTTGTTAGGTAGGCCGCGACCACCACGAGTACCACGTGGTGGCTGTCCTCGACCGTTGTGTGAACCACGGCCGGCAGCGACAAACGCAGCGATGGGAGGGGGTGATGTGTCGGGTGCTGTCGCGCCCGGGGCATCATCCTCGTCCGTATTGTGTGCTAGATGGAGGATGTTGGCCATCACCTCATCAGCTGACATCATGTAGTCAGTGTCGAAGGCGTTAATGACGCACTGTATAGCCTGACCGTTTGGGTCGGTGTTGGGAATACCGCGCAGTATGAGGAAACCGAGGTTGTGGGGGTGGATGGCAGCGGAGCAATCAACCATATGACAGGTCTCGTTGTAGTCATCGAACGTTTGCCGCATGTAGTGGACATAGTCACTTAGGGACTGTCTTGGGCGCTGTATGACCATGAGGTTGTCGAGTAGGAACAAGGAGCGAGCAAAGGACCGGCAGTCTAGGCGTTCACACAAGATGTCCCACGCGGCATTGGCGCAGTCATGACGTGATGGGGAGACGCACTTCATCGCCTGGTTAGCGCGCCGATTCGCGTTGGCTGCATGAAGTAGCAGTGTGTAGGCGTAGTGTTGCGCCTGTGTGTCTAGCTAGACGCCCGAGTCGCGGATGGCCATCTGTGGGATGAGATGCGTTGCCTTTATGGAGAGGAAGTTAAGGAAGTTCCACTTCCAATGCTTGAAGTCCGTGGTCGGCCCCATGGTAGGGACCGACATCTTCATGGACCGGGTGAGGGCGTCCTTGTCAAAACCGGTTGCCACGTGGGCCGATCGGCCGATGACCACCGGGTCAATGGTGGGGCAACGGCCGCCACGGGTGGTGTGACCACAACGTTGGGTAGGAGGAGAATGCCGGCCAAGGAAGGGAGGAGGTGGTCCATAAGGGAAGGGAGAGTGGCCGGCCACTACAGACGGCGGGACGTACGGGTGCGGGTGGCTACGGGAGGTGAGGACGTGGTGTTGTTGCGCCTCCGGGAAGAGAGGAAGAGAGGCTCGGAAGAGCATATCCGGCAAGGGGGTATGGTGGAGGTGGTGGGAGTTGTTCCACTAGTAGCTCGTGGCGCGAGGGTTCGCGGGGCGCATCGTGATGACGTTGTGCGATAGGGGGGTCGCCAAGAGAATCTGCAGCGGCAGCTGCAACGTGGACCGTTTGCGCGTCCAGACGGGCGTTAATGAGCGCCATCTACTCAAGGACTAGCGCGAGCGTGTCATGAGCAGGAGCTAGCGAACTCTTCTGAGACCCGAGGTCAGGGGAATCAGGAGGCATTTCAAGAGGAGAGTCGGCCGAGCGTGTTTTAGGCGCCATCGCGGTATGCGAAAAAACGAATAGGGAAGGATGACAGGCAACGGTAAGAAGCGCTAGCCGGACTTGTGCCTAACATTGGTTTCAGAGAGAGGGCTTGATGCCCACCGACCCCTCGGCATGTAGCCCCGGGGTGTCTCAAAGCACCTTTTTTGTATCCTCCACCCAATGTGGGGCACAAGTCGAGGCCGAGGCCAAGTCAGGTGGAGCGCTGGGCTGGCGGCCGAGTCGCTACGTATATATAGATATATAAGTAAAGCAGGGTTGTCGTGCACACTGTGTGTGCGAATTTACCCGATAGTGCGCCCCTTCCTTCTCCAGCTTGGACTTGTGTGTGCACCCTGTCCACAGACGACGAGTGCGTCGGTGTGGGTGGCTGTCTGTCGCCTTCGAGCAGCTGACTTAGGTGGGATGGAGGTGGGTTTTAAAGCGCAATTTATACTGGAGATACCGCCGACTACAAGGTGAAAGTACTACGTTTCTATCTAAACTTGCCTTCCGCGGGGGATTTAGCGATCGCAGCTCGCCGAACCAGTTTGTCGCGCGTGAGTGACGTGAGGCGAAGGCCCATAACTTGTTAAACCATGCACACACGATCAGTACGGAAGGTAACTAACGCACACGTAGTTACAGTCACAGTCACGCAAAAGGGACACTCGCATAGACAACCATCCCGAGGCGTGGTGTCGGGACGACAGAAGTGAGTGAGTTGTAGCCTAGCGACAGCTCTATACCGAATCAAACATGTTATCGGTATGTCCGATCTAGACATGTACTAATCATATCTAGAATAATAGCTTACAGTAGCTATAATATGCAACTAATAACTATCGGGTATCACTTACAACAATTCATGCGACGCTACACGTATCTAGGACCCAGTTTGAAACAAATCCTTTAGTGTTGAAAGGCACCTTATGCGGGCATCGATGCCGTATTTGGGTGGATTCTGGCGCTTCGGAAAACATCTGCAAGGCTGAGTGGGTACGGGAGCATCACATTCCGACGGTTTGTTTTCTGAAGATAAATACCGGATTGAATTGGCAGATGATAGTACAACTAGGACTCGCCCGCGACTACGATGCGGATGCGATGGCAAAACTGGTTAGACAACAACTAGCATACCTCTTCATGATTGGACTACGGGAAGTACAGGTCGCGGTCGACGACATCAATACCGATCAACAAACCGAGTTAACGAATTCGTTGCAAGATTCCATGAATGAGGTTACGGACATCATTAAGGAGCCTGACGGTCTACCACCAACCCGCGAGTGTGACTTCGAGATAAACCTCGAGTGTGATGAACCACCTACTGCTAAGGAGCGAACATAATAGGCAAAACTCCGAGAGGTTCAAGCACAATTACAAGATTTACTCGCAAAAGGTTAGATTCGTCCGTCTAAATTTCCGTACGGTGCTACGAATTTTTTTGTACGCAAGAAGGATGGTACCATGCGTATGTTCGTAGACTACCGGAAACTCAACGACCTTACGAGGAAAGACCGTACACCGTTACCCCGGATCGATGAATTACTCGACTCGCTATATGGGGCTTGTCATTTCAGTACGTTGGACATGTATAATAAGGGCTATCACCAAGTACTAGTTAAGGAGCGCGACATACATAAGACAACATTCCACAATCATTACGGATTGTTCGAGTATTGCGTTCTACCCTTTGGACTCTCCAACGCCCCAACTTGACTCCAAGCGATGATGAATCGAGTTTTAGCCCCGTATCTTGGCAAGTTATGCGTGGTATATCTGGACGATGTGTTGATCTACGGTCAGACGGCCGATGAACACCTCGAGCACATTGGACTCGTGTTACGCGAGTTGCAGCGACACCAATTGCATATCAAACTCTCTAAGTGTTACTTCGGACGCTCGAGCGTCAACTTCTTCGCGGGACATGTGGTGGAAGATGGACAGATCCGAATGGACCCCGACAAAGTGGCCCCGGCCGAAATCTGTGACACAAGTACGAGGATTTATTATGGGACTTGCTGAATATTACCGGGAGTTTACCAACCAATTCGCAGCCCTAAATAATAACCCCATTAACGGACCTGGCCAAGAAGACACCTGAATTTCGCTAGATTCCTCAAGCCCAATCAACATTCGAGGGGTCCAGCGCTTGAGGTTAGGGTATCATAGGGCTTCTAAGGTTTGACTGTACTTTAGCTCGTTGAAAAGGCGGACCGAAACTTGTGTTGACGGTGATGTAAGGGGGGAAGCGGGGCACAAATGTGGCCCGCCACCGCTACGATCAAGCGTATTAGGGTTTGCGGCCCAACCCCGATTTCGGGGCATACCCTGATTCGGTTGCCCCGGAATTCGGACTTTCCACACTTTGGCTCGTGAATACTCCCGAAATCGGCCACACAACATGCGGTTTATATGATCCCATCATGTTGTCCGCAAACCTTGGAGCACGTGGGTGTGATGGCATGTGCCGTTGAGATGCTTGACGTGGGTTGGATTGGGGCCGGAAACCCACAGCTTGGAAGGCTTAAAAAGCCTAACTTTGCCGTACGGTGTCCGATTCGAGCAAACTAAGTTGTAAATTGAAGCCCTTCCCCCAAGCAAATGTAGGGTTTCAAAGTAGTCTACGCCTACCGGCTGGGTTTCGCGTCAAACCCGCCGTCCGATGTCATCCAAGTCCTCGTACAGCCAACTAAAATTGGGTTTCAAAATCTGCCATATTCGTGCGGGGCTAGCAACCCATGGACAGGTGGTACCCGCACACCGCTCCGCCAATACGCTCAACAATCAGCGCTCTATGTTTCTGTTCACGGCGTTGCCTATTTCATGCCCCATGATGGCATGGTGCCGTGCCATTTGGACAAGTAAAGGCATGTGCTAGGGTACTTTGAAAGCTCCCCGCCATTTTTCACGCCCGGCGATGCGCAAGCTTCAAAGGCCAGCGATCCGCGCGCTAGGGTGCTCACACTCCAAGTCAACCACCCCTCAAGCCCAATAGGTCCCTAGCCCGTGTTCCGTGGTTGTATTTCCGGGCACGTGGAAAGAAAACCTAGTGCACACGACATGGACGGTGTCGCCGCTCTGTAGACGGCCGGGCGCAACACACTCGGCGGATACTCGTGCAATTGTGCAAACATGCGGAGAACCCAACGTCGAGTAGTCTCCCGGCTTGTCGCGACACTACGTGTACCGAGCCACGCATAGAGGCGTGCATAACCTTCACATGCATGAATTTCGGCCTGCAACATATGGGCCGCAAATCCATTGTGTGTGCCCACAATACTTGGGGCGTGTCGATAAAGGTGCTCACGTCAGTGAACAACGCGCTGTGGTGTGCAGTTCGAAAACCATTACTCTACCCCCCAATCGAGTTGCGTGGCCGTCGCGGCAGTGCGTGGTGGGAAATCAAACCCGTGCAGCTAGTAACGGACTTTATGGGAAGAGTGTATGTCGGCTGTTTCGCATGTGGCGTGACGTTAATCACGGAAAACTCAGCGTTACGTCCCATGCGTATGCGCCTTTTGCGCATAAGCTTCTTAACACTGCCTATATGTTCTGGCTGATTAAGCCCCGTTAGTTAGGCCCTTGATTGCACGAATTTCAATGCGCGGCCTCTTGCCAATGGTCTCTTACTAATAACACCGAGATTTTATTGCTATGGCTTATACTTATCATTATTACTTAACTGCTATGATAAATATAGTTTACAACTTCAAATGCTTCCAAAATAGCACCCACTCAAGCTTCGAGAACAACATCGAAGCATGCCGTCAGCCATCCACCTATAGAGACGTCACCCATCTTTTCTGACTCCAGTCTAGAACGCCGAAGCAGCACATCAATGACCATGAGCGGCCTGACCAGAGTTGTTGATAGACGCACATCACTTGCGGTCTAGAAACAGAGACTGACCTCTCATTCGGTCTGTGGAACATCAGACCCCCAAATTGTTCCCTCTTAGCTATTGAGTGACACTGTATCGCCTTCTTTGTCCCCACAGCTTCCCTCCTAACTCCAACAAGTGCGTGGGTTGGGCATTTCTTCGGTGCTGTTAGTGTCGATGAGCATGGCGACGTCCTTCGCAGCCCCTTTCGGCGCCAGCTTCCTAAACAATCGCCACAACAGGCGCCCGTGAGCCACAGCATGTCAAGTCCTCTCCGAAAGTGAGGCGCCACATTTCAGAGATTCGTTATGCCACTTTTGTGCCACATGCGCATGCACCATACTTCCAGCGGATACCGGCGATGTGGTCAGGGATCCCCACCTGGCTTTGCGAGTCTTCCAATACACCAAAAGTGCAGCTGCTGCCAAAAGTATCACGCCGACAACACCTCCTGCACAACACACAAGTCGCAGGTGAGACGCAACACTTTGCACATCATGCATTACGCGACACAAGCACATGCTGCACTGCTGAGTGTAGGCGTCTTGTGCCACGGCTGACTGGGATGTCATTTTGATAGATTGCCAGCGTACCGACGATGCCCGCAATCAATGGCACTGTGCTGCCACTCGACGTCTGCTCGTCTAAATCCATGTCTGAATCCATGTCTCCTCCAGTATCTTCGCCCTTCCTGTCGGGAGCACTCTTTACCACTGTTTTGGCAGAGCGTATCGCCACCCCCGAAATGCCGTTGCGGCTAATGATAGCCGCGAGCATCGAGTCGCCCCCACCATCGACGCTTGTGGCGTCCTTCAGCTGGGCCTCCGCCTCTTCAACATCAGATATGTCCCCCAGTCCCTGCACCTCAAACTCAACATCCAGCGCCTCAACCTTGTCCTGCTGCAGCCGGCGTCGCTGTTGGTCCGGCACCTCTGTCTTCTCCATGCTCATAATGACCACCATTGCGGGCGAGACGCCATCCATCGTCTCCGCGATAGACATCTTCAACGCCACCTCAATCGTCGTCCGGTTGGCCGTGGACATCGACACGCCAGTCAGGACCAAGTTTGCGGTAATGACAAACTCCTGCGGATATATCAGCAAACAAACGTGGGACGATATCAGACGTAGTGTTGAAAAAGGTATAATGATGGATAATGTAAGGATTATATTAGATCACACTGCAGCAGCACGACATGGAATGACGTGTTATGTTTCGCTGGCCCGTGGGGCTTCGAGTACAGGTACCAACAAGCTTTTGATTTTGCTGACTATGCATTCTGTGGCTACATGTACAAACCTGAGCTGCTTGGATGGTTGTCGCCGGGGTAGTGGCAGCAGGCGTCGGCGACGGCACCTGCAGCAAGTAAGAAGGAAGCTCGCGTCAGCTCAGGTTTGTGGCCAAAGGTGAACCGAGGAAGGGAAAGTTCACGCGGAGGTTGGGAAGTTTGGGGGCATCAGGGCTGTTTGCACATGGAATGAACAGACAGGGCCGCGCCAGCGGCAGCAACCCCGACACAGCTCATCCCGGGCAAGGTAAATGGCTGAGGGGATACTGCGCGAGTGAGAGCTGATTGGGTTGTAGGGCAGGCGAGTACCTGAGGTGGAGGAGTCGCCGTGTCGATGTCGGGAGGCGCGGTGATGATTGGGCGGGGAGCTGTGATGCCCAGCCCCGCCGGCCACTCGTTGGTGCTCTGTCGGCGCGCAGCGATTGTGGGCGTGGTAGCCGGGAGCACACAGGGTGTCCCTCCCTCCGCATCCGACGGAACCACCTCGACCCCTGCGCTGCTGCTTGCGTTCGGATCATCGCCAAACATGGGGTAGCTGAAGATCCCCTCCTTTTCGTCAAAGCCGAGCTTAAACTCGAAGCGCAGCTGCTGCGCGGCCTGAAGCGCGGACGACCCGGGGAAGGTCACCCGCACGGTCCAGCTGCCATAGGGGCTGTAGTCCACAAAGTCGCTGCCACTCGTATCCACCGCTCCCAGCGACATGCAGTTGGCATATTGGTACTTGAATACGTACTGCTGGGGCGACTTGTGCTTGAATACCACCTTGTTGCCGTAGGCGTCGAAGAAAGAGGACTCGGTGCCCTTCACCAGCTGCACGTTCACGATGCTGCCTGCGGACAGCCCCGCCAGCGGTTTGATGTACAAGCGGACAGACTTCATGCGAACGTTGTAGTAGCGGGACTGCTGCGGCATGGGGACCACCACGGTGGCGCTACTGTTGGCCTCGAGTTGCTCAAACACGGAGCGCTGGTACAGACGGTCCACCGTGTAGGCGACGTCCATCACCGTCTGAGAGCGCCCTATGTTGCCCTCCTGCTCCACCCCCAGCCGCTGCACATCAGCGAGCACTTCCAGGAAGTCGTTGTGTCGCGGCGGCAAGGGCAGCGCCAAGGGCAGCAGGCCCGGGTTGCTGAGCGTGCTGTAGCGATACTGCTTCACCAGCAGCTGCACCGCCTCCATTGCCTTGTACACCCACTCCTGCTTCCGCTGCTCCAGCAGCTGCACATACTCATGCCGCACCTGGCGCCCCAGCTCCGCCTGCAGCAGCGCAGGTTGGCTGCTCCACTCGGTCAGGCAGGACTGCACACCGTTGTTACTCAACAGCGCATCCACCCCTGCGCTCTTCTCTTCCTCCAGCCTCGCCGACGTGACGAGGGCCCTCTGCTGCAGCATCCGGGACTCCCACACCCCCGCTGCGTTGGCGGACTGGATGGCTAGCTCCACGCTCGCAAGCGCGCTGCCTGTCTGCTCCCGTGGCAGAACTGCCTCAAGCATCCGCGTGACCACTGCACGGTAATGCGCCGCCCGCTGCTCCGGGATCCTCGACGTCAGCCCCGACACGAGCGCACCGTACTGCTCCACGAAGGGCTCATCCACACCAGTAAGCAGTCGACGCCCTCCGATGGGTGCAGGTAGCTCCTGCAGAGCGATAGCCTTGCCTGCTTGGAACCAGTGCTCAGCCGTCGCGCCCTGCGTCTGCAAAGCATGTCAACACATCATACAGCGGGTGTCAAAGGTTTGCGAGCTGTTCTGAAACATGCAAGCAGCGAATTCTTCCAGGAGCACCAGCATTGCCCTACTCCATGGCTGCTGCTGTCTTACCACGAGGTCGCCGACCTTAATGAACAGGTCGTATAGCTGGGACTGGAGTTTGGTCATAGCTGTGGGGACATCAGATGTCAGCGTTCGACCGTGGAGCATCAGCAAGCGCCGCCTCCATGAGAAGAAGCTGGTGATGCCGTTCCAGGCGCTTGACAAAAAGTCCGAGCCCGCCTCCACCACGGAGGACGCCGCGTCCCACAAGTAATCGACGCCATCCCCAACGAATTCAGCCACAGTCGTCACCCCCTCGTAAAGCACGTCGCCCACTACCTCGACCACCGGTGCCAGCACCTCGTAGCCGTTGCTGATGCATTCTGGAATGGCGAGCGCGCCCATCAAGTTGCCGCTGAGGACGGTCGCCGCCGTGCCACAGGATACAACTGCCTTGCCGGCGTCTAACGCCAAGTCCAGCGTCTGCCCCACAACCGAAGTGCTCTGATCCAGCTCGTCCATCATCTGAGTGACAGCCCCTGCACAGCATCGACCACCAGAAGATGAGTCAGAGCATTAATATTCGAATCACGGTACGCTCCCATCCTAGCTGTACCAGCCATAACACGCCAATTACACTGTCATTTATCACAAGTTCGACGTCGCTGCTTGAGTGAATCACGAGTACCAAATAAAATGGAGGTGGCATGATGTGTGCCAGCGCGCGTTCACAATGGAAGTAGCATACCTCCTGTAACCACATCCAAGATGCCAGAGGCTGCACCGATCGCCCCGCCCACGCTTCCCACGTAGCCGGTCCACGAAACCTTCGAGCTTGTGTCGAGCAGTGCTTTGGCGTGCTCCCACAGGTCAGCGCCGTCCGAATAGAGCTGCTCCGCGTCGGAGAGGAAGTCGAGCACCTCATCCTCAGCGTACATGCCATCAACGGCGGCATCCACCGCCCATGTCGATAGCTGGTCCAGGAGGTAGTCCTTGCCCAGTGATATAAGCTCGCCCCTGGCATCTTCCACGAAGCGATGCATATTGCTACCGGTGATAGTCTTTGCCTGCCCCGCTCTAGACCGGGCTGACAGTAGTCTCCTGCCGCCTGGGCTTGGCAGACCCGCCAAGCCTTGCACTGAGCGCCAGATACCGACGGCCGCGTCGGTCATTTGTCCTGCGTCTTCCAGCATGTGCACAAACTCTGTGATTGATAGATCTTCGTCCCCGTCGTCATCCCAGGCAGCCTCCACACCTTGTTCCTCCACCCTCTGAGAGACATTGCCAATCCTTTCCACAACGTTCCGCAGCCTGGCCTCCGAGTTTTGCACCTCTCTGACCATGACATCCTGCACGCTGCCGAGCTGGTTGGAGAGCTCCCCTTCAACCGCCGTGAGCTGCAAGCCCAGCGCCTCGGAGTGCATGGACACAGCCTCCACGGTTTCACTTACCCCGTTTCTAGTGACGTTCAATATCAGTTTGTTGCCATCTGTCACCACGTCGGTCAGTTCCGCCTGTCCAGCTCGGATATCCGCGACGATGCCACCGGCGATAGCACCAAACACACCCATCACCTCGACTACCCCACTGGCCACCGCTTCTCTCAGATCGACCGTGGCGCTACCCACTGCGTCCAACATACGCCTTCCGTTGGCCAGCACAAGCTCCCCATTCTGGATGAGCAGATCCCGGTTCACCATCACTTCTCTCTTTGTTTGCAGCGTTGTGCGGTGAATGTTAAGCAGTATGTCTTTCGCGGAGATAAGTAGCTCCGCATTTTCCTCTAACACGCGGTCCTGTCGGTCGAGGTGGCGCTCGAGCGACTGGAAGCTGCTTTGCACCTCTCCTAGTACACTCTCCTTCACTGCATCAAGCTGCTCCTGAGTATCGGCGGCATTACTGTCGATCGCCTGCAACATCTGATACTGATCCTCCAGCCGCTCGATCTCATCATCGTAGTTCTCAATGACATCGATGTAAGTCCGCAGTAGCACACCGTACCGCTCCCACTGGATGGCCTCCACATCCCCGTCCTGCTTGCCGAAGATGTCCAGCCCGCTGCTCAGGTAGTCCATGTACTCGCATGACAGCCGCGCAATGTCCAGCTGCTCGCTTGTGCCCCATCCTGTCTCCAGCCTACCACTCAAATCGCACAGCTGCTGGAGCTCGACTCCTGCCTGCCCCGCCTCGCCCGAGATGGCGAGATAGCGCGCCATGAAGCTCGTGTCAAGCATCCAGGACGTGAAGTCGCCGTTGTCATAGCAGCAAGCCTCCACATTACATACTTCGTCAGGTTCGCCATCGCCCCTCATCGCCACAGTGCAACCGATGGCGCATTGAGAGGAGCACTCCTCATAAGGGTAGCTACGCCCGTCTGGGCTCCCGCTCCTCACCCAGGACGATAACTGGCCGTTGCTGCAGGTCCGGTAAAACTCGGCACTGTTACTAGGCGCGTCGCAGCTCTGACCAGGGGTGACACTTGGGCTCGCGTACCTATTAACACACAAGCACACACACGGATGCTTGTAAACGTCATGAGAGCCTCTCTTCCCTGGAGTTGAAAATTGTCAGCGAGCAGATACGTGTTGCAAAACAAAATGCAAGAACAAGCTTGGCCAGATGACGAGACTTGTCAGCTACCTTGTGGCTGTTACACGCATGCCGTCTGTCATCCCGTCGCCGCACCCTTGCGTGCAGGACGAGAAGGGGTAGTCTTGATCGCTGCCTTCCCCGCCACCCGCCGCTTCCCAATCTCCGAAAGTGCCGTTGGAGCAGAGCCTCGTCTGCTGCATTTTGTTGGAGCTCAGCTCACACTCGTCCACGCCCTCCAAGTCGTTTTGGACCGATGCCTGCTTGTACATGGTTCTGCTCTCCAGCAAGCCACTGCCCAGGGACAGGCCCACCGTCGTCTGGCAACCCTGACTGCACGACTCGTGCCGAAACTCCTGATCCGACCATCCGGAGGCCGGGGACCACCTGAGCTGCTCCCCGTCGCCGCTATCCACCACGCATTCCTTGAATACCCAGCGCCCGAGGCAGCCTGTGCTAGCCGCCGAAGGGGCTGCGTCACGAAACATGAACCTTTCGATTCGGGCGCCAAGGGAAGCAGCGCTGCCCCCGAGATACTGAAACCCGTCTTCGGTGACGAAGGCGCAGTCGATGCGGCACTCTTCGTATGCGTAAGCCCCACTGCCATGCACGATTTCCCAATAACCGTTGTCGCAGGCCAATATCTGCGACTCCCTGCTGCACTCACCCTCGTACGGGGCCTGCGGCTCCAGGTAGCGGACCACGACCTTCTCCTCCCCATGACTGTATTGCGAGTCGCATGCCAACCCGCACGCGTCGTGCTGATAGGTGCCGTTCCACCCCGACCACTGACCATTCTGACACTCGTTTATTTGAAGCTGACGCCTGCATGGTATCCCTAGACTAGGCGATATCTCCATGTACCTCAGCCTGTGCGGCAGCCAAGTGAGACCATCCACACAGTATTATGTAGCTGCATGATTCAAGCTCAGTGAAGGGCAACGCGGCGCATTTGCGATGCATCATAACACAGAAAAGGTAGCGGGACACAGGTTGTCGTGTGGCATGCACATCTCGAGGCAGAGCAAAGGAGTGTCATTGTATCGAGGGTGATGAGCGGGCAGGCGGAGAGGGGGCCTACCTGCTGATAATCGTGCCATGCGCTGCATCTGGCTGGATACAGGGGTCGTTGCTGATAGTGCCGTACTGGCTGTAGGTGGCACTGAAGCCAGTGCCCATATAGTAATCGGCTGAGCCAGGCGCCACACTAGAGTCATCATACCGGTGACTTTCCATCATGAGCACGAGCGATGTTCCACTCCTCTGGGTGCGAACGACGCGAGCACTAGACGACTCTTCTGAGGCATCACCATACACCACATCCAGAAGGGATATCCCTGCTGCGCCCAGATAAGAACGAGCGTACTCGATGTCGTATGAGCGATAGTACATCAATGCCTCATGACAAAGTACCAATAAATCTATTGCTTCATAGCCTGACGGGGCCTCGAACAGCCAAAGGTCATCAAAATAAGAAAGGTCGAGCCTGTTGAAATTCAGCTCGATGTTGGAATACGGTGGAGTTATGCGCCATGCGCATGAAGTGGCCCGATAAAACGCATATGAGGATGAACCGTCTGTGAAAGTGCTTGTAGGCGAGGTCAATTCAGTGAGACCGTCATCGGGGCAGTAGAGCGGAAGATCCAAGGGGGACGCCCTTCGGTATTCGGCAGAGAACCCGGTCTTCTGAACTGATCCGTCTGAGCTGAACACCACCAGCATGCTGTGGGAGCCGCTCCACCCCGCCGCATTTGAGGTGGTTGTGACTGCCCACCACTCGCCGGAACTCAGTTCCCCATTATACGTCGCGAGCAGGTTTGAGTCATCTGAACGGGCTTCCTCGCCATCGTACACTCTGACATAGTCGCAGCAAGATTCGGTGTCAAATCTGTTGAAGGTGAGGGTGATGGGGGTGTCCGGGGCGAAACCAGGCTGGATGAGCCATTGGCAGCTGGAACTCTCGAGGTAGTTGTTGTATTGGGGCGACCCATCGTCAAATGTTCCACTCTCGGTAGTCAGCATGGTCAAGCCACTGCAGTACACGTCACCTTGCTCATAAGATGCTTCGAAACCAGTGCCCATGGGGCTGTCATATGACAGGAGCTGCACAAACACGGCGCCAATACCGTCTGTATTACTTTCGACAGTATACGCGGAGACATAAGAACCTAATAATAGCAAACAACACAGAGGACATGACTGTCAGGGTGAGTGGGTGGGAGCGAGTGGGTATGTAGCTTTGGATGGGCCGATGGGGGTTGAAAAAGGTTGCTTTTAAAAAGCAGAGACACAAAAGTAGAAAAGGAGATGCTTCCATGTGTCAATGAGTGTGTGTGTGGGGGGGGGGGGGAGGTGTTGTGCATTCTTTCTGTGTGTGAGCGTGTGCGAGTGTATATGTGCTTAATTAGTTTTTTCCCAGGAGTGGGGGGGAGGGGGGGGAGGGGATGAGAAAGGGCGAGGATGTTCATCTCACCTGTCAATTCAGCCAAGAGGATGCCGTCAGGTCCTGTTCCCTCGAAAATGCGAACCCGGTCCTGCCCTGTAAGCTCATACCACTGAAACGTGACAGCGATTGGCGAATAGCCAGGCGTTATCAGCCATGAACAGTTGGTGTGGGCCTTGTAGGGTGAGGAGGCTGGAGATCCATCCGTGAAGCCGCCTGTCAGTCGCAGGTGCGCAACACCGTTTAGTCCGGTGCAAGTTGACATTCAAGCACAACAACAGAAACCGCGCAGATTCGCTGGCCAGGCAGTAAGCTGAGTGTTGTTATACGTGTGTCTGACGGGGAAATGGGAGTGTTCTGTCTGTCAAGGCTGTGAAGGTTGCAGCGAGGGGAAAATTGCCCAGTCAAAATACCCCATTTGAGGCACTGGGCGCTGCGCAATAGAGCTCACCCGAGGAGGAGGACAAGCGAGTCAGTGTGTGGCAAAAAGCTGCTGAGTAGGAGGCTTCAAATCCCGTGTTTTGGACACTTGAATCGGACAGAAACACCACCAGCATGCTGTGGGAGCCGCTCCACCCCGCCGCATTCGAGGTTGTTGTGACTGCCCACCACTCGCCGGAACTCATTTCCCCATTATACGTCGCGAGCAGGTTTGAGTTATCTGAACGGGCTTCCTCGCCATCGTACACCCTGACATAGTCGCAGCAAGATTCGGTGTGGAATCTGTTGAAGGTGAGGGTGATGGGGGTGTCGGGGGCGTAGCCAGGCTGGATGAGCCATTGGCAGCTGGAACTCTCGAGGTAGTCGCTGTACCGAGGCGATCCATCATCAAATGTTGCACTCTCGGAAGTCAGCAACGTTAAGCCACTGCAGTACACGTCACCTTGCCCGTACGAGGCTTCAAATCCAGTGCCCATGGGGTTGTCATTTGACAGGAGCTGTACGAACATGGCGCTAGGACCGCCTGGTATGGTTTCGATAGTGGACCCGTAGCCATCACCTCATAGGAATACGTACGAAGCAGGACATGAAATTTAGTTGAGTCTGCGCGTGCGTGCGCATGTGTGTGTGTGTGTGTGTGTGTGTGAGTTGACGTATTTCAATGTGTGTGCTAGAGTGTGTCAGTCTGCATCTGAGGACGAATTTCACTGCGTGTGTGTTTAATCATACTTGTGTGTGCGTGCGTGAGCGCGTGCGCGCGCGCGCGCGCGTGTGTGTGTGTGTGCGTGTGTGTGTGTGTGTGTGTGTGTGTGTGTGTATGTGTAAAAGTGTATGTGAGCTGCAGTGTGTGGGTGTGTGTGAACGTGTCTCAATGTATGGGCTAGAGTGTGTGTGTGTGTGTGTGTGTGTGTGTGTGTGTGTGTGTGTGTGTACGTGAGCATATTTGTATTTTAGATTGTGTGTGTGAGATAGAGTGTGGGTATTGATGTTCGTGCTTAAGCATGAGTGAGTGCGTGTGAGTGTGTCCTTGAAGGTTTGTTTGTGCGTATGCATGAGTGTGTGTGGATGTATTTAAATGTGTGAGCTCGCGTGTGTGTGCGTGTGTGTATGTGTATGTATATTTTAGTGAGTGACGG
Source organism: Tetraselmis chui (assembly GCA_026401115.1). NCBI lineage: Eukaryota > Viridiplantae > Chlorophyta > Chlorodendrophyceae > Chlorodendrales > Chlorodendraceae > Tetraselmis > Tetraselmis chui. The sequence continues at coordinate 28,880 of JAPMLY010001735.1, forward strand.
TGCGATTGAGTTTTGATGTTTTTATAATCTTGTGAATGCGTGAGTGCGTGTGTGTGCACGCGCGCGCGTGTGTGTTTTTGTGTGTCGACGTGCTTCTATGTCTGTGAGTAGTTGTATGCATGTAAACATGTGTCGATAGATTTATATGCGTGGGTGTGAAAATGTTTCATTATCTGTCTGAGTGTGTGAATGAGTAAGTGTATGTCTGTGCGCGTGGGTGTGAAAATGTGCGCGCGCGTGTGTTTTTCATATGTGTGTGTACGCGTGTGTGTGTGGGGGGGGGGGGGGGGGGGGGGGGTTGAGTGAGCGAGTGTATGTGCCTGCGGGAGTGTTTCTGTGTTGTAATATCTATGAGGGAGCGTGTGTGATCGAGTGCGCGCGCGTGTGTGTTTGCGTGTGTGTCCACGTGCTTAGGTCTGTATGTGGGCATGGGTGTGTGTAGAGGTGCTGCTACATATGTGAGCAAATGGGTGTGTTTGCGCGTGTGTGTCTATGGACGTGTTTCATTGTGTTTGAGTGAGCGGGAGTGTGTGTGTATGTCTTTGTGCGTGTATGAGTGAGAAATTGTTTATTTGTGTATCCAAGTGCTTCAACGTGTGATTATATATGAATGTGTGTGGGCGTGTGTTTCTACGCTTTTGTTTCTGTGTGTGAGCGTGTGCGAGTGTATGTGTGCGTGTGCTTAATTAGTTTTTTTCCCAGGAGTGGGGGGGAGGGGGAGAAAGGGCGAGGATGTTCATCTCACCTGTCAATTCAGCCAAGAGGATGCCGTCAGGTCCTGTTCCCTCGAAAATGCGAACTCGGTCCTGCCCTGTAAGCTCATACCACTGAAATGTGACAGCGATTGGCGAATAGCCAGGCGTTATCAGCCATGAACAGTTGGTGTGGGCCTTGTAGGGTGAGGAGGCTGGAGATCCATCCGTGAAGCCGCCTGTCAGTCGCAGGTGCGCAACACTGTTTAGTCCGGTGCAAGTTGACATTCAAGCACAACAACAGAAGCCGCGCAGATTCGCTGGCCAGGCAGTAAGCTGCGTGTTGTTATACGTGTGTCAGACGGGGAAATGGGAGTGTTCTGTCTGTCAAGGCTGTGAAGGTTGCAGCGAGGGGAAAATTGCCCAGTCAAAATACCCCATTTGAGGCACTGGGCGCTGCGCAATAGAGCTCACCCGAGGAGGAGGACAAGCGAGTCAGTGTGTGGCAAAAAGCTGCTGAGTAGGAGGCTTCAAATCCCGTATCTTGGACACTTGAATCGGACAGAAACACCACCAGCATGCTGTGGGAGCCGCTCCACCCCGCCGCATTCGAGGTTGTTGTGACTGCCCACCACTCGCCGGAACTCATTTCCCCATAATACGTCGCGAGCAGGTTTGAGTCATCTGAACGGGCTTCCTCGCCATCGTACACTCTGACATAGTCGCAGCAAGATTCGGTGTGGAATCTGTTGAAGGTGAGGGTGATGGGGGTGTCGGGGGCGTAGCCAGGCTGGATGAGCCATTGGCAGCTGGAACTCTCGAGGTAGTCGCTGTACCGAGGCGATCCATCGTCAAATGTTGCACTCTCGGCAGTCAGCACAGTCAAGCCACTGCAGTACACGTCGCCTTGCCCGTATGAGGCATCAAATCCAGTGCCCATGGGGCTGTCATACGACAGGAGCTGTACGAACATGGCGCTAGGACCGCCTGGTATGGTTTCGATAGTGGACCCGTAGCCATCACCTCATAGAAATACGTACGAAGCAGGACATGAAATTTAGTTGAGAGATTCTGCGCGTGCGTGTGCATGTGTGTGTGTGTGTGTGTTTGTGCGTGTGATGACGTGTTTCAGTGTGTGTGTGTGTGTGTGTGTGTGTGTAAAAGTGTATGTAAGCTAGAGTTTGTGGGTGTGTGAACGTATTTCAATGTATGGCTTGAGTGTGATATGTGTGTGCGTGTGTGTGCGTGTGTGTGTGTGTGTGTGTGTGTGTGTGTGTGTGTGTGGGTGTGGGTGTGTGATAAGAATGTGCGTGTTAGATAGAGTGCTTGTGTTTGTGTCATCCGTACCTCAACATGAACTCGTTTATGTTTGTGTGTGTGTTTGTGTGTGCATGCTGATGTATGAGTGTGTGTGGACGAATTTTAATCTGTGAGCTCTAGTGTGTGTGTGTGTGCGTTTGTGTAAATGAGGGTAAGTAAGATTGAGTTTTGACGTTTGCATAATCTTGTGAATGAGTGCGTGCATCCGTGTGTGTGAACGTGTTTCCCTGTCTGTGCGTAATTGTGCCTATGTATGTGTGCGTGTGTCGATAAATGGATATGCATGGGTGTAGACGTGTTTCATATTGCGTCTGTGTATGGGGGTGAGCGAGTGAGTGAATGTGTGTGTGCATGTGGGTGCATAAATGTGTGCGTGCGTACTTCTTTCGAATATGTGTGTGTGGGAGGGGGGGCGTGCGTGTGTGTGTGTGTGTGTGTGTGTGTGTGTGTGCATGTGTTCTGATATCGATGATTAAGCGTTTGTGGACGTGTGTATATGTGTGTGTGAGAGAGTGTGTGTATGTGTATGTATGTATGTGTGTGTGTCTTTGCGTGTGTGTCCGCGGGGGCGTTAGGGCGTGTTTCAATGTGTGTATGTCCATGTGTGTGTGTGCCCATGTGTGTGTGTGTGTGTGTAAGTGTGTATTTGTATGTCTTTGTGCGTTTATGAGTGAAAATTGTTTATGTGTGTGTTGAGGTGGCTGCTTCAATGTGCAATGACTGCGAGCATATGAATGTGTATGGCTGTGTGGATCTGTGCACTGATTTCTGTTAGTGAGCGTGTTCGTGTAGTACTGCTTAATTGTTTTTTTCTGGGAGGGGGGGGGGATGGGCGAGGATATTCATCTCACCTGTCAATTCAGCCAAGAGGATGCCGTCAGGTCCTGTTCCCTGAAAAATACGAACTCTGTCCTGCCCTGTAAGCTCATACCACTGAAATGTGACAGCGATTGGCGAATAGCCAGGCGTTATCAGCCATGAACAGTTGGTGTGGGCCTTGTAGGGTGAGGAGGCTGGAGATCCATCCGTGAAGCCGCCTGTCAGTCGCAGGTGCGCAACACTGTTTAGTCCGGTGCAAGTTGACATTCAAGCACAACAACAGAAGCCGCGCAGATTCGCTGGCCAGGCAGTAAGCTGCGTGTTGTTATACGTGTGTCAGACGGGGAACAGGGAGTGTTCTGTCTGTCAAGGCTGTGAAGGTTGCAGCGAGGGGGAAAATTGCCCAGTCAAATTAAGCCATTCGAGGCACTGGGCGCTGCGCAATAGAGCTCACCCGAGGAGGAGGACAAGCGAGTCAGTGTGTGGCAAAAAGCTGCTGAGTAGGAGGCTTCAAATCCCGTGTTTTGGACACTTGAATCGGACAGAAACACCACCAGCATGCTGTGGGAGCCGCTCCACCCCGCCGCATTCGAGGTTGTTGTGACTGTCCACCACTCGCCGGAACTCAGTTCCCCATTATACGTCGCGAGCAGGTTTGAGGCATCTGAACGGGCTTCCTCGCCATCGTATACTCTGACATAGTCGCAGCAAGACTCGGTGTGGAATCTGTTGAAGGTGAGGGTGATGGGGGTGTCGGGGGCGTAGCCAGGCTGGATGAGCCATTGGCAGCTGGAACTCTCGAGATAGTCGCTGTACCGAGGCGATCCATCGTCAAATGTTGCACTCTCGGCAGTCAGCACAGTCAAGCCACTGCAGTACACGTCGCCTTGCCCGTACGAGGCTTCGAAACCAGTGCCCCACGGATTGCTCCATGACTCAAACTGCACAAATATGGCGTCCGACCAGTAGCTCCATCCATCGGTTTCAAAAGTGGAAGTGCCGCCAGTGCCTAGTAATATCAGAGGGTAAGGGGATAGGACACGATTGTAAAGTGCTTTTCTGCATTTGCGGAGGCCTGGCGGGGGAAGGAAGGAGGGCGGTGAATAAGGCGCTGGCAGGTCATCCCATCACCTGTTAATTCACCAAGAAGGGTGCCATACGGTCCAGTTCCCTGGAAGATGCGAATCCTATCGTACCCAATATCGTACCAATGAAACGTGACAGCAATTGTCGAAGAAGCAGACATGATAAGCCAGGAACAGTTGGTGTGGGGTTTGTAGGGGGAGGAAGATGGAGATCCATCCGTGAACGTGCCTGCCAACCGTGCATGCGCACAACACTCTCAGCGTCCTTGAACGTAACCCGCCGAGCATCTACAGCTTAAAATTAAAGAGTCGCAGGTCAAGTCAGGTAAAGAGCTGCGTCATTCAGCACTTCTGTCAATCAGGTTACAATTTTCGGCACCCACGCTACAGTAACGGAAACTCCCTCATCACATGGGAGGTGACAAGCAAGGGGGCGGCGTCTCACCCGATGACGAGGTTAAATATGTCAATGTGCGGCAAAAGGCTTGAGAGTAGGATGCCTCAAACCCGCTGGCTGCAACGCTGTGGTCAGTTGAGAACACCACCAGCATGCTGTGGGAGTAGCTGTAAGGCTGGTTTTGTCCATCGTCTGCAGTCTGGAGCACAGGCAGGTCCGACCCGCCGTACCACCCCGTGAAGTTTGCGAGCAACGCGGAGGGGAATGCATAGGGGCCGTTGTAGACGCGCACATAGTCAAACATGCGTTCCACATCCAGCCTGGAGAACGCCAGCCTCACTGGCGCGTACCTGCGACGAGCAGTGGAGCACGGCGGCAGCACAACACGCTTCACTTGCACTGACAGCTATGCGTATATGTAGAGGTTATCACCCACCTTTTCTCACGCAGGCAGTACCCATACCCAAAGTATGGTTAACAAAGTGCGGGGCGGCAGTGAATTGTTTTGTTAGGCGAGGGTATATCCTATCCTATACTACATTAATTTGCTAAAATCGGTGTGTGTGTGTGTGTGTGTGTGTGTGTGTGTCTGTCTGTCCCCTTATCATCAGCTCGATTGGGTTTTGGTACTACAAATGCGATATATAATTTTTTTGGAAAAAATATAAAATTGCGTACTTATTGGAATTGGGATTAGGATGCGTCTTAACTACTGCGCATCGCTACGATGGGTACAGGAGCATTACTTCAGTGCTTACAAAAATATAGAGTGAGACACATAGGGGGTGTGTGCATAATTACAAAAAATACATAATGAGAGAGAAGAATGTGTGTGTGTGTGTGTGTTTGTGTGTGGAAAATAAGTATCACGACAATGGGCCTCCATGGACTATCTTAATGTTTACAAAAATACATAGTGAGACACATAAGGTTTGTGTTTATATGATTACAAAAATACAAATAACGACAGGCCACTCGTATACATATTGTTTTATATGTATTATCTAGCAAGAATCCCGGGGGGGTCGGGGTCCGGGGGTCGGGGGGGTATGTATGAATAGGCACATACTGGCACATATAAAAACAAATATATTCCTGTTTCCCGGTGCTTAGCGGCTCAGACACCCCCTTGTGCCGGGTTTTAGGGCTCAATATTAGGGTTGATACCCTAAACATGCACAGAGAGAAAATAAAAAGTTGTTTGGGGGGGGGGGGATGTATGTATAGGCACATATAGGCACATATAAAAACAAATATATTCCTGTTTCCCGGTGTTTAGCGGCTCAGAGACCCCCCTGTGCCGGGTTTTAGGACTCGCGATTAGGGTTTACACCTTAAATCCTAGCGAGTGTGGAAGTGGAAAAAAAGACGGTAACAAGAAAATAACAAGTAGTTAAGGGGGGGGGGGGTTATCTAAAAGACTGAATGCAAATACCATCGCCTTATTGCCCTCTGAGTCCCGTTTTTCCCTGTCCACGTCCTTACCAGGGTTCGGAGTATCCAGATACTACAGAATAGATACGTAGTATCCCTAGTATCCGTCCTAGATACAGTAACTTCGTATCCACCCTCGCCCTTCCTCGTATCTGCAAAGTATCTGCACCTAGTATCCTTCCTAGTTACATACGCCGTATCTGTGTCGTATCCACACTAGGATCCTGCAGATAATACTGGATACGTAGTTCTTGTCTCGCTGCGTATTCTCTATAATTCTCCCCGGCATGGCGGCAGGCTCCCGCGGACCCTCTTTGCCCATCCGGCTGCCCAGAACCCTAAGCCCTAAAAATTCCCTAAAACCCTAAAGATAAACCCTACAGCATAAAGCATGAAATACAGAAAGATACGACGTATCTCGTTAAGTATCCGCTAGTTTCTACAGGATACTAGAGCGGATACGTGATGGATACGACGTATGTAACTAGGAAGGGATACTATGGTTAGATACGAGACAAATACGACGTTTCTAAAGGATACTACGTATCAAGATATGGATACTTCGTATCCTCCCTGCACCCCCAGATACTCCGAACCCTTCCTTACCGTGCTTCGTGTAATTGCAATCGCCTTATTACCACACCCAACGTTGTTAATGATCCAGTCCCGATGCGGCTTTTGTGCGGATGCAGTTGCGTGCTTCCATTCTCAGAGCGGCCCAGCTATACCCATTTCCTTACTCTTGTTGTGTCTTTTCTTTACAGGCAACTATGCAAAATCAAATTTCAAAGAGTAGTGATTAAAATACGGTCGCATTTCATTTGTTGGAAAGGTAACGGGGTAAAGGCAAGGATGATATAAAAGAAAGTCCGGAAAAGTGAAGGGGAACAGTAAAGGTAAAGGCAAGGATAATATAAAAGAAACTTCGTAAAAGTAAAGGGGAACAGGGCACTGAAATACAAATCAGTATGCTACAGAGAATGGAAGCCCAAGACGTAATCAACCGTGACAGACACAGGAGGACGGGGCGTGTGTTCATCATCTTACACAAATCTTCCACACTACCATTCCACATAGTATAACCAAAAAAGAACCTATCCTCCCATATAGTATGTCCTATCCTGTCCTACTACATTGATTTGCTAAAATCTGTGTGTGTGTCTGTCTGTCTGTGTGTCCCCTCATCATTCGCTCGATTGGGCTTTGGTACTACAAATGCGATATTTCTTATTCGGAAAAAAGATCTACTTGGTGTACATGATTTCCTTAAACCCAAAAGATATCCCCAAAATGTATAGCGTACTTATTGGAATTGGGATTAGGATTTGTCTTTAACTACTGCGCATCGCTACGATGGGTACAGGAGCATTATTTTTGTGCTTACAAAAATACAGAGTGAGAGACACAGGGTGTGTGTACATAATTACAAAAAATACAGAATAAGAGAGCAGAAAGTGTGACCCCTCCCACGCGCAAATAGACAATAGCCAACGCCGATTGAGTGCATGGCATAAAAGGGCATTTCACTTTGTAGAAGACAACGATGAGAAAATGAGGAAGGTTGTGGTAGTTGATCATCGACTACAAGCACGCTCAAGTCTGGCGGTAATACTTGAAATTGTTTATTTACGCGCATACGAAAAACACCAAAGGTACACATCAAGTCCAATACAATGAAAGAAGTCTTCTGAGCAACATGTAGCTGCAAAAGCCCCTTACGCCAATACTATAATCGGCTTAATCAGAACAATATATACGAGTAGCCCGTAGTTGTGCCCGTCGTTCATTATATTTTCATAATAATGCAAACACACACACACACACACACACACACACACACACACACACACACACACTGTGTCTCTCACTCTGCATCTTTAAAATCGTTGAAAAATGTCCCACAGAGGCCCATTTGTAGTCATGATACACACACACACACTCACACACACACACACACACACACACACCCTTTCTCTCTCCTTATGTATTTTTGTAATCATTAATGTCATGCCATCGATTCTCCTGTACCCATTGTAGCGATGCGCAATAGTTAAAGACTTATCCCACCCCCAATAAGTGCGATACACACCAAGTCCATATTTTTTCCAAATTAAAAATATCGCATTTGTAGTACCGAATCTAATCGAGCTCATACTAAAGGCACACACAAACACACACACACACACACACACACGCACGATTGAAAACAGCATGTGATGTAGCAGGATGCAGAGTAGCAAACAGAAGAACCTCAACCCCCTCAAGATTTTCAAAAAATGTAACGGATGTTTTCTGAATACTCGTCGTTGCTGCTTGGAACAGCTCTTTTGGTTATCAATGCAAGACGAAATCAACATTCAAAGAAACTTAAAAATACTCAAAAATCAAAATGAAAAGCGAGAATGCTGTCAGACATTCACAAGAGGTTTAACACTGCCGCGGATATTCAGATTAGACAAGGTGGGAAGGTGGCTGGATGCCTAAAATAGAGACTCTTTTATGGTATACGGCAAACGGAGGAGCTGGGCAAGATGCGCACCCCGGAGTGATGACCCAACTGCACGACGAGCCATCGGAGACGTAAAGCTCGCTCGGCTCACTCCCATCCGAAATAACGCCAGTGGCGTCGTATAATTCCGTGAAAGCGGGGCAGTCCCGAGAGCGAGGGGTAGAGCCCGTATGCCAAGGCAACCCCCACCCAGTACTTGCTGAGGTGTACGTGTAATAGGCAGCAAATCCGCTTCTGGACACCATGTGGTCGGATGTGAATTGAACCGCAAGCGTGGACGAGTTACCGCTAGAGACATAGTAATCTCCCGGTAAGGCTGTGCCACTGAACGTCGCCAGATGGTCCAAGTATCCAGTCCGGCTGTCCAGGTAAAGCACACTTACATAGTCGTAGCCATGCTCCGTGTCGAACCTCCTAAACTCAAGGTGGATGTAGTTGTAGCCCGGCTCAATATACCACCAGCAGGACTGGTTACGACCGTAATACCCGTCAGTGCTACTTCCATCCGTAAAGTACCCAGTGGGGCTGGTCCAGGTCCCGGAATACCCGTCGCAGGTCCTGTTGCCGGCTGGCGGAAGCTGGTAATAGCTCTCATGAAGGTAAAAGTCGGCTGGATTAGGCTCGTTGCAGCACGTAAGACACTGTCCGAACCAGCCCAAGCAGCACCCCGTGGAGCTCGAGGTGTTGTGGTAGTACGGTAGGTAGTCACTGCAAACGCACTGTCTCTCGCAGTATAGGCCGCTTGCCACAGACACACACCCAACGACGGCAACCAGGGCAAAAAGGAGGGACCGCCTTGCCGCTCCTCCTCCAGACAAACCCTCACTTTGATGCGGCCTCCCACCGCAACAACGCAAATTGCGTTCAGCGGCGAGCCCACGATGCGTCGCCGGCTGGAACGACGCCATAGAGTGCCGAGTGACGCCTTTATGTCCCACGGGGTTGCGCCTCTGGTTGGCTCTGGCACGACGAGGGCGCATGCATCAAGCCCGCACGCAGTTAGTCACTCCGCATTCATTACACCCAGACATATCATACAGAAGCACGTGCGTTTTTTATGTTGCTGTTGTAAGGATTGCACTAACTTGCTTCGTCTTCAAATTTCATTGGCGAGCTTTCATGTTGATTATAATGTTGTCAATTCATATCAAAAAAATACAATATTGACTGCAGAAAATAAATATCAACCGTTTTCCGCCTTTTTCCTGAATGTTTAGATCTCTCACATCAACAGAACGGCGGTGCGCTTTAAATGTGGGAGTGCCCTCGCGCAGCTTACATTACTTGTAATTAATTAAAAGCGGCTTCGTCTCTCGCTCTTCTTTGAATGGCCCGTGATTAATGTCGCATTCCCTCTACGTTGTCGTTGTGTTAGGCTCTTGCAGACACATTGGCCTCGCTCATTGATCACTCCTCCCCCGGCCCTTTCCCCCGTCTTTCATCTTTCTCCTTTCCACGGGTAGCGCTCTTTGCTTTCAGTTCGATCGATTCTCTCAGAACTTCAGAAAGTATTTTGATGAGCCTCTGTCGCATGGCATATAGTAGTAGCTAAAATGTATGTTTCCTGGTGCTGTTTGAATGCAAGGATTGCGGGGAGCCCTACTCTGTCTAAACGTTTTTCATTACGTGCGTAGCGTTTTATATTAAGCAAGTCAATGACTAAATTCGTCCACTGGGGCCGTGTACACTACTTGAAAAATAACGACTGCTCGGCGAAAAAATCACGGAATATTGTGGCATGGCAAAAGCGCGCATGAAAACCAACATGACATAATAGATTGGACATCCATTGCGTTTGTTTTGGGGTTAATCAACTTATTTCGTTCGTGCAGAGATGATACTCACTGCGATCTTGCTTTCTCCTCTTTTATTGTTTGGGATTCTATAGAAATGTATCTACAGGACACCTACTAGGGGAGCTACTTTTATGTCATGGAGACGTGTGTTCACATAATTAACAGACATGACGCGAGACATATATACAAGCACGCACACACATACACACACACACACACACGCACACACACACGCACACACGCACATACACACACGCGCGCGCGCGCACACACACACACACACACACACACATTCATACATACACACACACACACACACAGGCACGCACACACGCACAAACACACACACACACACACACACACACACACACACACACGTACAGGATGGGAGGTTGTGGCAATGCGTCAGTAGCAAGCTATTGTAACATACCCATATCGTTCATAAGCATTGCCAGCCTGTTACATTACAATGGCGGGGAGACTAATTGAATGACCAGGCAAATAAATTTAAGGTATTTGGTGACGTTGTTATCAAGTATAAGTGAAGGGGGTACAATGCCTAAGCTTATGGGGTCTTTCTGTTCCCATTGCGCCATGTCGTGTTCTTTATTAATTGATTACGAGCACAGGAAAACCACAGATAAAAGAAAAAACGTTTCGGTTCTTGTCATTTGTGATGGAGATAATATAAGATGTTTTTGTTTACATTTTTCCTTATTAATCGAAGTTGCTGACATAGCCAATTAATGTTTAATTAGCTGCAGTGTGCGGCGAAGATTACAGATGAGAAAGAACACAAAAGCCTTAAGCAAAGCTCTCGCACGGCATTCTGGGAAAACAAATTTTATTGCTGGTAAATAAAACTGCAAACAATTCAACAGTACAATGTTAAATTTGATTACAAGTGATAATATGTAGACACAATGATAACAGGTACCAGAAGCGATATATACTTCACTACACCAATATTAATTGGTACTATACTGGTAGGGTGTCTGTGTTCATGCTGGTGATTGCTTCCCAGCCCTGCTGCCTTGTTCCTGCGTTTTATCTTTTTTTATCTGGCTGCTCACTAATTTCGTAAGCATTTCTGAATAATATTATCACTACCTACCAATACTTGCTACCAAATTATTGTACCCATGCAAAGACATCTTTTACGCCTTGTACCCGTACCTGTCACATTTCATACGGCCAATAATGTGTAATTCATATATAATATTGGAATTACTTTCTTGTAAGAAAATTAAATATATTGGAATTTTTTCAGCAAGAAATTACATACATAAGCGTGCTGTTTCAAAGCGGCAGCAATGTACAGCAGGCGGTAGTCGTACAGGTAATCGTGAAGTTCAGCGCATACACGTACCCGTAGTTTACTATATCAAATTGTCGCTATTCGACCGTAACGACAGGCTGGCAGTGCTTATCCGAGGATGCTGCTTCATATCGCAGTTTTAACGAGCTTGTAACCCGTGAACTGTTCAGTGAAAATAATTACTTACATAATGATAAGAAGAACCTGTGAAGAGTCACCAACAAGGAAAGGAAATGAGATAGGAACGCAGGAGCCCGCAGTGCAGCAGCCACCGCCCTGCACAGTGTTGTGTAGTGCTAGAAATCAAGGGCTCAAGCACGTAATCAGTCGCATGGTCCTTTCCTGTACAAGGTAGGAGGTCGGCCGTCGGTTTGCTGCTGCTGCTGTCGTAAAATGTATTGAGTATTTTCTGTCAAGAATGTACAGACGGGCAAAATTGACATTATGACGGATGATGCGTAGCGGGGCGGCCGTCGCCTATGTTCATCATCATTTCGTCAGCACGTAAAATATAAACGGAAGACTACGCCTATCAATCGCGTGACAGTTGTATCCGCCGTCGACCAGCACTGCCATCGCCAACCATTCAACTAACTGATCGATATTTCCAAAATGTGACATTGAATGGGTATTTCCATGCATCGACACAGACAGCAAGGCGGGTCATCAACACAGCTACTTGAAGGTATCAGTGCAGTGTTGCCGCGCCGGCGCGCACCTGGTTGTTAGTTCGCAGCCGCGCAGGAGCTGGCTTAGTGGCTGGCGATGTAGGTAGCTCACGTACAATGTAGCAGTAGTACTACAATGTTTCTAGTCTGTATTTCCTTTGCTGCGCGCGAGGACGAGGATAGAATGACAGCAGTGGCGGCGGTAATGCGCTGCAAACCAGAGTAGAAATTATTCAGTCGGCCGGTGAGCTGCTATGCGGAGCGGTAGCGGTGGCGCAGGTGTAGCTTTGTTTCTCCCAAGCCATCCTCATCGGTTGATGGGGCTTTGGCGGAGACTTCATTCTTACTACGACATGCCGCCGCCGTGGCGGTGAGACGAAAAAAATATCATACTTTCCTGAGGGTACGACTACAGGTACGGGTGAACAGCGACAGGTCCTCCTTCATTATAATTATTATCATAATGATATTAAGGATTATCATAACGATATTATTATCATCATAGCGACTACACACCCTGATGCGTGTTGGCCGTGTTTCTTTGTGTCTCCGTTTCTTTGTAGGGCATTGCTGACGCTGTGGCATGCCTTCCTCTTCCTCGGGCTCAGGTTTTTTCCTCTTCTCTTCTTTTTGCTTGGTTGCCTCCACTGCTTTTTCTTTTAAGAATTATTTAAATTTTTATGTATGTCCGATATTTAGCTCACTAATTCTATGTATTAAGAAAAAAGAAACCTGTATTTGGTCATATTGAAATTATAGAGGTTTAAATTACACTAGTGCCTCGGGAGAATTGGTGGTACACGTACCACGTTTGTGGTATACGTACCACAGAAAATGCTCATTTTTGGAACCTCCAAACAGATTGCTGATTTAACCAATCTTTACGAAAATGGGTCCAAAAGGTGCATACGGCCCAAGTCAACTTATTTTTCAAAACATACAAGGTATCGGCCGCGGCTAATCAACATGGCGACGATTTTGCCCCCATCTAACCCCCGCGGTACCTCCGCTCGGCACGTCCGGATAGGCCAAAGGGTCTCGGCTCGTAGAGGCCCCATAGAGGACCTAAAGCCCGGCTCGAGGCGCCATCAGCGTGCCCGGAAGTATGGCTTGGTTATTGCGTCGTCAGGGCCCAAGTTGTGGACCGTGCGGTGGGATGATGGTGCGGAAACTACCGAGCGGTCCACTCAACTCCGGGCCTCTGCCCACTGCCGGGTAAGAACTTGCTAGCTCACCGCCTCCCACGCATGGCGACGACCACATTAATCGAAGATTAGTTCCTCTTCACCCTCCCAGCACCTTTACCAAATTTCCTGTGGAGATGGTGCCTACCGACTCCGCGATGCGCGCCGCACCGACGGGGGCTACTGGTAGTGAAATGGCTGAAAATTTAAATTATGAAAACCAACCGACACCACCCACCGACGCATCTCCTTCTACAAACGCGTCCGCGTCTCGACCTGTGACATGCACTTTAAGTGCAACGACCCATACTACGGACCTTGACGCAGTGGAGGAGGAAGACCCTCAAGACCAACCCCAGGTAGTGCTAGATAGCGACGAGGAGGAGGGAAATGGGCCCGACGAGCACTTACTTTCTAAGGCGGAAGCTACCCTCCGCCGACTGATTGGAGCGATTGTAGAGAAGACGGTCGCCGGAGAGGAGAGTGTTGTTTGGACAGTCGTTCATGCAGTGACAACAGACACTCGGAAAGAGCGGTCAGCATACTTTCGGGAAATGGGAGTCGGCCTTAAAGGCGGAATCCCGACGTGTAATGATGGCGACGTCGACATGCATAGTTTGTGGCTACACCTCTAACCCGGAAAAATCGAGGACGATCTACGCCGCCTAAACGAGGAGGGCTTTAGAAAAAAGGCAGGTTGGAAGCCTATCGCCCCACACGAATGGGTTGTTTTTATTGGAATTATCTACGCAGCTCGACAGTTCAACCAAATCGGGAAGGGGAACGTATGCAACTAACATGCCCCCCCACCAGAGGTACTCTTGCTTGGAACCGGTAGGACTTTGTATACACAGACGGCTCGAAAAAGGAGGCTCCTCCCCCCTAGGAGCGGCCGCCACCCACCCCGCCTCGGACACCCGCATAAAAATCCTGGTGACCTCTACCCCTCCCTCTCACACAATAAATCCCGCTGAATTGGCTGGTATAGACATAGGCCTCCAACTAGGCCGCACCCACCTCCTTAAAGATAGTGCGTGCTCCCTCTGCCTCATACAAGGCTACTTGAACTGCCCATCCGCTTACCGCCACAGCATCCATCGCGACACACTCCTCTCCATCACACATACCCTCAAAACCCGCTGCAACGCTGGCATCCGTACACACCTCGGCAAAATTAAAGCACACAACCACTCACTCGGAAACGACCTCGCAGACACTCTAGCTAACCAAGTCGCGGATAGTCACCCACCCGACACTACATACACCACAGGTTCAAAGGTCACGATAGGCCACTGGACCTGGCCATACACCCTCATTCCACAAACCCTAGGGGAACATATACCCTACAAATGTACCAACCTAAAAGCTGACGCCCACACCCACAGCACCAAACACACACACACACGCACACCCCTCTAGCAAACATCCAAACACGGCGTCCTCCTCGCCCGCGCCGCGGAGGACGGCGCCGACTTCTCTTTCCACAAAAAACACACAACACTCACAAATATCCAATTCACCCACAAGCAAGAATTCATGTGGGGAGTCCACAACAACCGCCTTCTCACACACAACCCCACCCTGCGTTGCCCCTTATGTGGCCAATTCACTAGCAATGGCCACATGGCCGGTAACTGCCCCACCATGTCTTGCCTAAGATAGTACCGACACAACAGCGCGCTGCAACTCCTACTCTCCCTCTTGGAACGCCACAACAGAGGACGCTCGGAGACCATCGTTGCAGACTTCGGTAACAAACCCATAAAATCATTCGATTCCCCCACTCCCCCCCCACACCCCTCTTGACTGTCACCCCTCTCACCCCACCCACATGTCCACCCGACTTGTTGCTGCTGACGAAGGTCTCTCGCCCGACTCCCTAACCACGTGCCCCGTCTTCCTCCCTCCCGAGATTCCCCCCCCTGCGCTGCGACCCCCCGCGCACAAACCCGAT
Source organism: Tetraselmis chui (assembly GCA_026401115.1). Classification (NCBI taxonomy): domain Eukaryota; kingdom Viridiplantae; phylum Chlorophyta; class Chlorodendrophyceae; order Chlorodendrales; family Chlorodendraceae; genus Tetraselmis; species Tetraselmis chui. The sequence continues at coordinate 44,056 of JAPMLY010001735.1, forward strand.
TTCATCCGCCTCCTCGAACCCCGATTCGTCGGCCACACAAAGGGTCGCCGCCGATACTCATCAATTAAGAAAATTCAGATAGGGGAGTGGAAATACTGCACAGACCATAACCTATCCCATACAACCCATCTGATTCGAGCCAAATACACACCCCTCGCAAATGCCATCCACAATCACTCGCCATGTACCGAGGTCGACATCCTCCCCATAGTCATGAGCCACACGGGTACACCACACTCATCCACCATCGCAAGTCTCACCTCCCTACTTACCGCCCGCACTGACACCCCTGACAAACTCCTCTCCAAAGCACGACTCGACACATCTCGCATCCTTGTACAACTCCACACGCATACCGTCCAATGTCTACATCATCTCCTACTCATATACCGCATCAAATCCCGCACTTCAACTCGCCACGCCTCCACACACTACACCTTCGCACGCCCATGAATGCACGTTGCCTTCAATCCGCATTGCACACTCCCCGGGGGGGGATAAAACCCCCGAAACACCCTTGGAGAGGTTAAATTTAGGTGGTTAACGGTCTAGCCCTACCTTGTAAGTTCCATGTATGGCATAGTTGGGAGGGCCAAAAGACAGCAACCGGCGCGTACGGTATTTGGTGTAAACCGGCGCATGCGGTACATGTTGTAAACAATTTCAATTTCAAACTGGGAAGGGACTATGGACATGTGAGGCGACATGAGTGAGGGAGGCACCTGATTTCGAACGCTTCATGAAGAGCTACCGCTTCACGACCATCCGCCAGATGGTCATGTACTCCAAAGCGGACATGTCCGCTTGTCAAGTTGACCCCTGGGCTATGTTTCGTCAAATGGTGTCAGACTTCAACGACAACATGCAGCTAAACTTCAAGCAGGGATGACTCAAACCCTAGATGAGTCGATGTCAAGCTACCAGCCATGCAAGGACAAGCGAGGAGGCTTACCAAATAGTTCTTTTATATTGCGGAAGCCCAAGCCCTTGGGAAGAGAGTTTAAGACGATGTGCGATGCAAACACATGAGAAATTATGTGGGTTGAAGTGCAAGAGGGGAGGACAACTATGAGACAGAAGACATATAGTCGGGAGTTGGGAGCAACATGCGCTACTGTCGTGCGGGCGATGGAGTCAAGTGCCATCCAACCTGGGACAACTTTATTGGGCGACAGTTGGTTTGCGTCAGTGAAGGTGATAAGCGAATTAATGTGCAATGTGAATGACAATAAATGCTTATGAGTAAGGAACTAAACCCTATGTGCACTTCTCCCCCCTCAAGCTGCGATACAAGCATCCAAGAGGGGGCACCATTTATCCAAGCAATATTTAGAAGAACACTTGAAAGACCAGAGTGTTGGGAGCAGATTTGTACTTACCACCAAGCTGGAAGGGGTCGACCTCGTCGCTATGGGCTACAAGTACAACAAGCGGAAGGTTATCCACTTCATTGCCACCGCTAGAGCAGCCAACACCTTTGACGGAGACGACCCCTACATGCAACGATGGGCCGATGAGTATGGCAACGTTTGCGTTAGAGCTATTCCGCCACTAGCCCTTGCTTCCGAGTATTTTTCACAAATCCCACGTGTCGACAACCACAATCAGTCGCGGCAGCACGACCTCGCGCTAGAGAAGCTATGGCGAACACATGATTGCTGGTTCCGTCCATAGACAACTTTTATGGGCATTCACCTGGTCGACTGTTGGAAGTTGTGCCGCTTCCACCTCCCGCCCAACCACCACCTCAGCAAAGGCAGCGTCGTGGACTTCTCCGAAAATTTGGCTGCTGCTTTGCTGAAGAACCGACTGCCTCATGATGTTGATAGGCGGGTGCGGGTTGTGACGCCTCGCCGAGCTGTGCCTGCGAAGCGCGCGCTGGCCGACATGGGAAACACGCAATCAGAACATCAACACCGCCGCGGACATTACCCTCGTCAGCGCGTCGGCAAGCATATGAAGACGAAACAAGCCCGCTGCAAGCTTTGTCAAGCTGAAAATAAAGAAAGCTTTACCTCATTCTTCTGCCGTGACTGTGGAATCCCGCTCTGTGTGGCCTCAAACCGCCATGAGCGAGACTGTTGGGCTGAGCACGTCGAACGCTCCTTGGACGAGCTCCATCGCCGCCTCCATCCTTAACCCTAATGTCCAGCTCAACTCACCACACCAACCTTCGCCTCCGACTACCAAAAGTTTCAAAATCCTGTGTTACTTGTTTCGAGAAGCGTCGGCCTAGAGGTAGAGTTTGATCTGACTTTGGTCCTTCCGAGTCGGGCGGATGGCCCGACAGAGAGGTGGTGCGCTTAGGGTGCGAGCAACTGCAAATATAGCGATGATACGGTTTCCTTAGAAATATTTAAGAGATAAGTACTAATGAAAATTATTGCTTCGTACCACACGTTTTTGTGGTACACGTACCGTACCATCAATTCTCCCGAGGCACTAGGGGCGAGAATAGTGGGGCGTTGCCACGACGTTGCAAATTCTAACCGCTAAAGTACGCATGACAAAGTGGTAGAAACACAGAAATGCGTTACCCCTATACGACACGCCGACACACAGAGGCCGTCCACCTTCTGCATTTGCGCAAGTACAGCTCACGCAACGGCATCTAGACTCTCGCAGTCTAGCAAGGTGACTGATATCTACTAGCACGCGGTGTAGCTACTATCGAAAAACTTTCACACGGCAACTATGGCAGACATTTTACCATAACACATGTACCCAATAGGGGACGACAGCGGAGACATCAGGGCGCGACCATTTGCAGCGCAGTTTGAAAACTTGTATAACTTAACTAGCTACTCCTTAAGGTAGACGCCGACCACACGAAACACCGGTCCCTACCAAGGAGCATAACATTCCGTCAGTACCTGCCGACACAGAATCTGAGGGTGGGAGCGTGGACGAGTACGCCACGCATGTATATGCTAATTCGACCAAGACCGCGTACATAGACCCGCGCGACTGGATCGACTTACTCCCACGAGCGCTCAACGACATCGTACCGCTTGTCAACGCTTCTACACCGGGCATGTGGATCCTCGACACGACGAGACAAATATCTTCCTGACCGAAAAAACGAATTTCCGCCCGCGACGAGTATCGACACCTAGCGTGCTATGTCGTTTACTCGGCGGCCGCGGACGCGGCGCTCGAAAGAGCTATGGCAACGGTTCGTTCGACAGCCGTTACCGCGATTGAACGAACGCACGCCTAGGATATTACAGACACGGCCGTTCGGACACACAAGGCTGCCATGCAAGCCTTCAAGTCGCGACTTACCTACGTTCGACGATTGCCTTACCGGTGAGAAGCGAGTCACCGAACGCCTTGTATACTCCCGATTCTTCGACACACATGCGGCCGACCGCTGCACCAACGGCGTCGACGGCCTCCTCGCAGCCTTGGAAGACAAACGGATCGAAGTTAGTCTCCATGCGGCCGCAAAAGCTCAAGCCGCTCAAACCTTCAGGCAGCCGACGCCCGGCAGGGGCGACGGAGGCAACCCCGACAGACCTACCGCGAGGCCGGACATGAACCTTAAGGACAAGGAACCCATGGACATGGAGAAACGCGAGAAGCGCGAGAAGGACAAGACACGCCAACACAAGAAGCCCGAGCCCGAGGAAGAGGGCTGATGATGTGCACCGCCGCGCCGATTCTTGCAACCCAACCTCCGACTACATGCGACATCGCGTGCGGCGGAGCTAGCGCGAGTGGGAGAAAATCGGCGTGAGCGTGCAAACACGTCACCCCACCAAGGGTTTTTGGACACCTGCGCAAGTCGAGCACCACCTGGGTATCGACATCAACGCAGCGTCAAACACTTCTACGCGCCGTAGCAAAAACTAACCAAGATCGCGCATCACGCATGACCCCTCATCGGCAGAGTTACGCGGAACGCGCGCTGGCTACCCGTCAAGGACCTCCAATCACTTGCAAGTCAGGCAAAATACCTTTTCTTGGCAATTCCGGCGGCCAGATTTTTCCTCCACGAACTTCACTCCGTCGTCGGAGAGAAATGGGACGGCCTCGTCCGGTTAACCCCCGAGCTTCGACGCGACCTATAGTGGTGGACAGAGGTCCCAAGTCAGTTCAACGGCAAGCTCATCACAAACCCGTCGAGAACGCACATTTGCACACGGACAGCTCCGGTTACGGATGGGGCTCGGTCCTCAACGAACACATCGAGGCTCGAGGATTCTAGAGCAAAGAGGACGAAGTGCAACGCATTACCTGGAAGGACTTGAAGGCCGTCCGTCACGTTGTCGAGAGTTTCCTACCACAACGTCCTCGTGCACGAAGACAACCCGGCAGTTTGTAACATTCTGATTGGCTTGACTTCACGGTCACCCGTTATGATGGATGAACTACGACGCTTATGGTGCGTACTCGACACGAATAACATCACCATCTGGGCACGCTACATCAAGTTAGCAGCCAACGTTTGGGCCGACAAGCTCAGTCGACACCTCGACAGCGACGACTTGAAACTAGACCCGGTCATGTCTGTGGAACTCGACATGAGATTCGGGCAACACTTGATCGACCAATCCGCCTCGGCCCTCAACACCCTCCTACCACGCTACAACGCAGGCTAGAAGGACCCCACGTGCGAAGCTATGGACGCACTCCACCTCCCATACAACGGCTGGCGTTGAGAAAACAATTGGTGCGACCCTCCCTAGCCCCTACTACCCAATCTCATCCAAAAACTTCGACAGAGCGGCGTAGCGGCTACCGTAGTCGCCCCTCGTTGGACAAGAAAAATATGGCACCAAGCGCTTACCGAGATGGCTTCCGAAGAAATTATCGTCGCTCCCCGTCGGGAATTGTTCCAACCATGACGTCGGGCGCTACGCCGCACAACATGCAGTCCACATTGGCCAGTAACGATATTCCGCGTTCCCTTCCGGCGTGGCTCTACCTACGCCGAGGAGCGGTGAGTGCTACGTTAGCACTTTTTACGGGAATACACCGTGAGCCAAGGATCCCACACCAACCGTACGGCCGTCAAGCACAACATAAGTACATGGTTACAGCCACAGCCTCCACCAACCCGGGGATCGAGACGATGAAATCGTACATGACCAGAATTCTCGGCTCTGACGCACTCGGCGCGACGACCCTAGCCCTACTCTCCGCAGCATGTACACCAAGCACATCAAAAACGTACGGCAGTATTATCCGCCGTTACTTCGACTTCTGTGAGGAACACCAGCTCGCGCCGCTCGCTGCCACACCGGCTCACATGGCACGCTACGTCGCGTGGTTGGGACAACTAGGTGCCATCAAGGCCTCGAGTCTACAACCTTACCTCGAGCCTCCCTCCCCGGAGGCGGCGCGCCACACCGCGCCCCACCGAGCGTGCGGACGTCAACATCCACCAAACCCATGGCTTGCCCCATCATGCCCGGTCGTGTGCCGCCAACACACGCACCCCACTACGACCCCACCTCGGAAACCCACGACCAACCTACCTACCTCCACTATCTACTACAACCCCACCTCGGTCTATATGTCTTTAACCTCTAACCCCCCGCCCAACCTTGTCAACGGCTTCTTCAAGGACCACGGCCTCGAAGCAGTTGCCCTCGGCAACTTATTCGCGAAAGTGAGAAAAGAACTCGCCGCCTCACAAGTCGCGATTGACGACACGTTGGTACGGGTACACCTACCTGCCTCCATTGTAGTAAAAGCCCTACGTATGGCTCAAGCCCTACGCCTCCAACTCACATAGGTTATTTCACGTGAAAGGCTCTAAGCCAGCCGAGCACGAGATCAAGTACGGATACTACGAGCATGTACTACCGTGGCACTCCTCTACTTATTCTTCAATCGAGGGTGCGCATGCTTAGACTGCTTAGCAGAGGACCTCGTCGCCTCCGAGGAAGACGGACTTCGATTTTACCACCGTACAAGAAAGGGCCAAGGCGGAGTGTCCGCGGAGCGCAAACTACTATGTCACTTGCCGCCCACGGTACACACCGAGGTAATTCAAATGTTATTGTTCTTCGACACTACTCGACACACGCTCTCGGGAGAAAAGTACCGGACAGCGCGTTGGGCAATCAACATCACAAGAAAAAACATGACAAATGGACAGCCAAGGCGCCCGCCGGCGGCGCAGCGGCGGGGGCCCCGGAGGGGGGTGCGCTCGCATGCCCGTCGGCACCTACCTCTACCTCCACGCGGTGGGCGTTGGAGGGTACATCACCTACCTCCTCCGTAGCCGTGCCAGGCCTGGCACGGTAGGGGGCTGAACAAGGTACCGACAGCTGCGATCCGTGGGATCATCAACTGTCGGGAGGCCCTGTACGGAGGGTTTTGGAAAAACATAATATCCGTACACCAGCACATGGATCTCCCGCTCGGCCTATCCGATATGTTTTTTCAACAAGTAAATACTCACATATACTCTCCCGTCACGGCGGGAACGATGTATGAGGATTGTTTTTTGGTGAGGAAGGGTACGGACGGATCAGCGGTGGGACGAGGGTGTTGGAGCTTGCGGCGGGCAGCTTGGAAGCCGCGCTACGGCACGGCGCTCGCTAGCAGCCGCCAGCCATGCGAAACCTTCTAGTCTCCCCTGGGGGCGAGGCCCGAAGATACGCAGGACGGAGGAGGGTCGCAGCCGGAGGAGCGGCACGGTCAGGCGGCGGAGGTCGGGAGGATCACCCGCCGCCGAAAAAACCCGGTACGGGGGATTTTCGGTAAAAGTTCCCGTACCCACCATCTTTTGAGGATGGCCGATCCCTGGGCACTATCCGTTCCCCTCCCCTAGTCGGTACCCGGTTATCGACAGGCTGCCTTAGGCAGTGTGCCCCGGGTTATCGCAACGGCACACTGCTCGTAAAGGCGGCCCCCTAACAACGTAAACCACCGGGGGAGTGTGCGGCCAACACAATGCGATGAAATGGGTGGCGGAAACAGACGGCAAAAGGACAAGGGACATGAGGCATCTGGCTCGGAGGCAGGAGAGCTAGCCGGACACCGTCTGCAGCCTAGCTATTTTCTCCTTCCAGTCCCCGAAGGAGGGGAGAAGGCTAGACTTGGTGGAGAGTCGCGCCGAGAAGAGTGACTACTATCTCCAATATCTCGGACGGGGTTGAGCACGGATCCAGACGGGTCCGACGACGACTTGAGCGAGGGGGGTCTTCCACCTGCCTTTCCCCTACCTCCGGCACGACCGAGATCAGGCAGGTTCGACTCGACCAGCTCAAACTGACTAGCCTTGCTGACCCCGCCGCGGCTGGAGCAAGCCGCGTATTGTGGAGACTAGCGACATATTATATTTCATATTGTTTCCAAAGAAAAATACGTATAGATAAAAAAAAACTGGATACGGGTATGCTTTAGACGGTATCGTTACTGCCATTGAAGAGGTTGGGATTAGTGGTTTCACGGTCTACTCCTGCTTATAAGTCCAATTAGGCATAGTACAGGGGGGACAGAGACAACAACCGGTTTATACTGGTATTGTTGTAAACAATTTCATTTCATTTCATTGGACAGCCAACACGCTCAGTGGATGGCTCGCCGAGGTTACTTCGGCAATGCAAGAACGCCCCTCGGACGGTTTCAGCTGGACCTCGCACTCCTTACGAAAAGGGGATGCGACAACCGCCTACAATGTCGGCGTTACGCTACAGAATATCAAACATTTCGGCTGCTAGTCAACGGAGTCTAGCGTCGTCCTAGACTACATCGACCCGACTGCCCTTGCATGACGATCAAAGTGGTTCCTCTTCGGCTGGCTCACACAATGGGTTGGACAACCTACGACGAACAACCCGCCCAATGGCGACAACATGGCAAACGGAGCCTCCCCCGGCTTTGCAAATGGTCATATTAAAATTATAGAGGTTATAATTTCATTGGGGGCGAGAATAGTCGGGCGTTGCCATGACAATACAAATTCTAACCGCTAGAGTACGCATGACACAGTGGTAAAACACAGACATACGTTACCCCTATATGACGCGCCGACACAAAGAGGTCGTCCACCTTCTGCCTTTGCGCGAGCACAGCTCACGCAACCCTCACTCCCGATTCCCTCAATTATGTCTATTTGTGCAAGGGGTCACATGTGACCCCTTCCATATGTAAGGGGTCACATGTGACCCCTTACAGAATTGGGTTTTTATATAAGGAATTTTTGGCATGATGCTAAGCTCCACCATATATTTTTAAACTAGACAGTTTTCTGGTTCGTGAACAAAGATCCTATTGAAATTGGTGGTAGTATTGCGGAGTAATGCGCATTGGAACCCGTGCTTGTCGGGTGGGTTCAGTTACTCCGACCGCGGCGTACAGTCACTTTTCAGGTAATCACCGTGCGGGCGAAAGTCTACCGTGCTGCTTCCGGGCGTAGAAGTGGAAGCACTAGCCACTCAAACTGACGAGAGTGATACATATGGATACCATTGAGCCCTTTACAGTGTGAATTGGGTCATTCTTGCAGCCACGGGGGCTGCTGACGCGGGTCGGACACTGCCGCACGGGTGCGATCAGCGGGTGGCGATGGGCGGAGGCTCTGCGCGAAGACATATAACTGGACGGTAAGACCCCCCGAAGAGCCCAAACCACCTTTGCTAGGCAACTTTGATCCTAACCAAGAAGTGTGTTTAGTTATAGGTAAGGAGGTGGTGCTGCGTCGGCGCTCTCGAAGTAGAGCCGGAGTCTGAGGGGGGGGCGGTTTTGCACACAGGCGTACAGGACGGCGTGGGCGCACCGCACCAACTCGCCGTCTAGCCAACATTCCGTCGTCGCGTCGCCCAAAAAATGCTAGCAACGAGGCACCGAACAAGAATCCTAACCTAAAGAAAGGTAAGAGCCATGAAATTGGGTAGGAATAGTGAGTTTGAGGCTCATGAGTGGCCACGGCTGTGGTGTGCGTGTTGGCGGTGTGTCATCGCGCGGCCGCGCTTCCGCCAATGGCCTTTGCAGAGGCCGTAGGCGTGACCATGGCCGTGAACTTGCGACTGTTTCGTTGCTTGTCTAGGACAAGATCATCCGAGGTGAGAGGGCCCCGGATGAGGACGAGTAGGGGCCGGAGACCGACTCCGGACCGAGGGGAGAGCTCGACAGGACGGCGTTAGGAAAGGGGGCTAGCTATGTAAACGCGGCAAGGATGTAACATCTCTCTCTCCCTCTCTCTCGCTCTCATTTGCACACACACACACACACATGCACAGAAACCCACAGATACACAAACTCAAAGACACAAGCATGCACGCACACTTGCACGAACATAACCCACTCCCCCCCCCCCCCCCCCCCCCCATTACACACACCCATACACGCACGCACACAGGCACGCACACACACACACCCACACCCACACATATATGCATACACATTCTGCCTGAATGTGTGTAGATATTGCTTGAAAAAACATAGCATGTGTCGCTGTTGTTTGTGGAAGACATAGCACCATTGCATTAGTGACCCTTGGGTAGTAGAAGGGCCAATGTGCATGTTAATACATATGCAGCCTTGCGCAGAATCCGGAGTGCTTTGCTAAGCACAATGCTGGTATCCCACCCCCCCATAAGCATTCTCTTGCCGTTGCACAGCAGTGGGTGGCATAAAAGTTTGCCAATGAGGGTTTAAAGGAAGTTTTGGGGTGTAGTAGTGGTAGCACCTCAGCACCGTGATAGACCGGGGAGCGGGCTGACACCCCAAAATTGTAACGACTATAACGATTGCATTTTTTGCTCCTGTTCTTGCACCATGCTGCATTTTGATAAAGTTTTGACACTGAGATACTAGTTTGCTTGTTTTAGAGGTTGTCTTGACCGTTTGAGGGTCAGACATGAGCCACAAAGGCAAAGAAATGAAAGGGGTCACATGTGACCCATTACATTACCCACCCGAAAACATACTAACTCATTACATTTCGCCATTGTTCTTCAATATGATGTATGATTGAGAGAAAGGATGGAGTTGATGTAATTTCAGGTCATTTTGAGGATAATTGAGAATGTTACAGCGACTTCCGCAACATACCCTAAAAACCCTAGTTTTCGCCCTGTCGGATGGCTGAGAGCCCTATATACGCATAACCTGCATGGCCTCTAAACTGTACATATTCAATCTGAAACTTCTACCACAGCTACTACATGCCTTAAAGACCAATATATTACAAATTTGGGGAATTCTAAGATGATTCACTTGTGTTGGCACCGCATGGGAAGAGCCGAATGGGAGGGGTCACATGTGACCCATTCCACGCTCAAATAGACAATTAGCGTACGTAAAGGGTCCTGGGCCCCTTGCGAGCAAAAACTGTGAGAGATTAACACTTTTGGCAAACGGAGCCTCCCCATGCTTTGTAAATGGTCTATAAGGGTTGTTTCATACGCACGACTTCATGTGGAGATAATTTGTTGTAGAGATAATCACGTGCGTGCATACATGACGCCACGTGGCTGGTATTCGTGTAAAAATTGCAATGTGGAGATATCATTTTATACAGCGAGAAAGGGATGTTGAGATACGATATATATGAAAATGCGAGATATAGCCACCAGCCCAGCGGCGCGAACTAGCGATGTGCTGCGGCCGGTGTCTAGGCACTACCGACATAGCATACATAGCATCATCATGGGAGTCAATTTCCATTTATAATTCTGGGTTAGCAACGAAAATACTCGGCATCTTGTCCTCCGACGTAAGTGGGCTACATAAGGTCGTTGGCTTCCGGGGGTTTGAGCGATCACGCGACGATATAGCCGCCGCCTGGCTACCACCGACGCTCCCATGCCCTAGATGATACCGCGCCTCGCGTGGAGTAGAAGGTGGTGAAGAACCAGACAAATGGGCGGAGCGCATTGTGTAGGCGGGAGATCATTGACAAAGCATGACAAAGCGATGGTGTAGGCGGGAGCGCACTGTGTAGTCGGGATAATAAACATTGATCATGATCCTATCTTGACATCTGTTATTATCTCGCATGGCGGCATTTTGGATCCTAAATGACATGCGAGATAGCGGCAATACTACTATTATTCGTTTTCTCGACATCGGTTTCTCGACAAGCGTTGACCGCGAGGGTGACAAAAATGAAATCGCGACATGGCTCTGTACGCGCGTGGCATGCTAGTACGTTTAGGTACGTGTTACTGCATGTGCCGCTAAATTGTGACATTTACCCTAGGGCACGTTTTGCCAAAGATGTCAGCTTGCTTACAATTAGGCCGAAAGACACCCACAGACAGGGTCTGGGGGTCGATTAGCGCAGGATTATAGGGATGGGTGGGTGGGTTCGCGCGAAGCCTAGATTGGCTGAGCGCGAAAGCAGAGAGTGCCTAGGCTCGTGGCTAGCTACGGCTTATAAGGCACGGGCTAGCTAGAGCTGACCGTTGGGGAAGTCGTTGGTCGTTGGCTGCGTCTGACTGCTCGGGCAAGGTGGTTGTCCTGCAGGTGGGACGCGCCGATATTAACGGTAACAGTAACCGCTAGAGTTACTGTCCCGTACACATGATATTGGATATGCAAACCTCTAGATTCAAATCAATCCGACCATTTACCCTAGGGCACGTTTTGCTAGTAACCTAAAGCCAAAGGCTTGCACAGCCAGAATTAGTGTTGCGGGGGGGACGGAGTGAGCCAGCCGAAGAACCGCCAAGCAGCAGGTGTTGGGGTCATGGTTGGGTCAATATATTTGCCTTCGGTCACAGAGCTGTTCTTGGCCCAGCCACCCATAAATTTGATTACGGGGAGGGGTGCGCCGATACAGCTGGCAGCGGACGCCGCGCCTTTCCGTAGGCTGTGCGACGTCCACTTGAAACCGGTGGGTGCGGATGAGTCGACGGTGCGGAGGGCGAGGGTGAGCCACGCGGAGATGGTGGACGCGGCGCCCCACTCGGTAGAAGGTTCGGAAGGTGAGAAGCTCCAAAAGGCGAGTGGGGGGGGGCGTGTCGTAGAATTTGTTGCATAAGGCCGCGCGCTGCTCCGTGTAGTAGTCGAGCAGGTCTGCCAAGACGGGGTTAGCGGCTACCGGGATAGTGATGACAGGTTTTTCGGCAGCGTCGGGGCGCTAGTCCCCTTTAGATTTGCGTACGAATAGGCAGATTTGTTGAGCAAGCCTGTCGACCACTAGGTCGCCGGTCTGGCAGCGGGCGCCAGTTTCGGCGCGGCAGAAGAACATGTAATTGACGCACACCGCTAAACATGCTCTGAAGCGCCGCATCTGGGGAAGGGAAGCAGGGGTCCACGCGAAGGTTCTGTGTAGGGTGTTGGCGGCGTGTAGGATGTCCAGGGCGACTGTTGCGGGTAGCGGTAGGCGAGCGGTGGTGGGCAGTAGGCGGTGCTGTAGCATTTCGAGGCCACGGCGGGCGTCCGCCAGGAGTTCGCCCACGGCGATAGGTTGGCGCCGGTGGTCGCGGAAGAACTTGTTAACCGCGGAGAAGTAAGGTTGCAGTGAGCTGGCGGCGACCGTTCCCAAGAGGGCTAGCCAGGCCGTGTAGCGGACCATCGTGGCCGGCGTGGCCTGTAGCGGGGCGATATTTTCCTCTGCACAAAAAATAAAAAACTGTCTGATTGCGCTCCGGTAGCTCGAGTACGTAGAGGGCGCTAGCGAGTTGCTGAGTAGGGCAACCGCCGTAACCCCGAGCTTATCGGATCCTAGGAGGTCTTGAAAAGTTTCAGCAATATCGGAGGACCAGGGCGAATGTGCTGCTTCGCGGCGTAATCCGTAGCGCGGCGGTCATGTACGCAGAGGGGGGACGTGCTGTACATGAGCATTTAATCGGTCCGGGCGTATCGCCCGGCCAATCGCACCGCGTCGATTGTAGAGCCAAGAGGGGGTGCTAGCCGAAAGGCCACGATGCTCCACGCGGGACGTCCGACCCCTTCGCGCTTGCCTAGCCTGCCGGGAAAGAACAGGTCGCGGGACGCTCGGAAGTGCACGGTCTCGGTGGCCAAGCGGGCGAACGCGTGGTACCACGTTTTGTTTCGCCAGTAGGGGGCGATGACAGTTGCCGCGGCTTGAGATTGTTCGAGTTTTGCGGCGAGTGCCGGTAGGGCCGACCAAGGGGGGTTGCAGTAGTTGTTCTCGCGTTTCCACGCCGCGTCGGGGAGGTGTAGGCAGTCCATGTCCTCGCACAAGGGGTCGCGCCATCGGGCGTTGAAGCGGGGCAGTTGCGTGTTGAGCATAGAATCGAACCGGTCGATTGTATGCGGGCCCCACCGGCGTTGAAGGTGGTTGAAGAGTTGTGGGTTGAGTTGCCAGTCTTCGGAGTCCATCTCGCGGCTGAGTGTGTCGGCCCAGACGTTGGCGGCTGACCGGATGTAGCGTGGGCGGATGTGGATGTCGTTGGTGTCGAGTAAGAACCACAAACGCCGTAGCTCGGTCATCATGACGGGTGACCGGGACGTTAGCTTGGTGAGGACGGCGACCACGGCAGTGTTGTCCTCGTGGAGGAGGACTTGTCGTCCTCGGAGTTGCGGTAGAAAGGATTCGACCGCGTGCCGGACCGCTCGAAGCTCCTTCCACGTAATGTGTTGGAGGCGGTCGGGGGCGCTCCAAAACCCGCGGGCTTGGTAATTGGCGTCCTCGTTGAGGACGGTCCCCCACCCGTAGTCGCTCGAGTCGGCGTGCAAATAGGCGGTCTCGATGGGCTTGTAGATCGACCGGCCGTTGTGTTGGGAGGGTACCGTGCGCCACCACTCGAGGTCGCGTCGGAGTTGGTGGGTGAGGCGCACGCGTCCCCCCCAACCGGTACGGGTAGCCAAGACGTTGTGGAGCTCGCGCAAAAAGAATCGGGCGGGCGCGATGGCGAGGTAGAGAAATTGCGCTTTCCCCGCGAAGGATGCGAGTTGGCGTGTGGGCAGCCATCGTGCGTTGGACGCTGCTCGTCCGAGCAAGGCCGAAGCGTGTTGTGCGAGGTGTCGCAGTTTTTCGAGTGGGGCGCGAAACTCGCCGCGTTGTAAATCCACCGTGAGGCCCAAGTGGTCGCCGACTTGCGTTAGCGTCCACACACCTTTCTTGGGGTTGCGTTGTAGGCCGAGGCTGTCTAGCAGGGTTTGGACGCGCTGCCGGAGTAAGAGTGCCTCGTCGTAGGAATCCGCTAAGAAAAGGAAGTCGTCCATGTAGGGGAGTAGGCGGATGCCTCGCCATCGCGCGTTCCGGAGGAAGCGCTTGGACGGGCGGCGTGGGCCGGCCGGTGTAGCTGCGGGCGTGGGAGGTGGAGGGCGGCTTAGGTGGTTCGTAAACACTTGCGTGAGTTTGCAAAAGTAGTAGGCGGAGCCCGACCACCCCATGGGGAGGCACGCGAGGCGCCATAGGGTGCCGCGATAGTTGACCGTGAAGTAGTCCCGGTCTTCCTCCCGGATGCCAAGGGTGTAGTACCCATCGGCGAGGTCGAGTGAGACGAAGTAGTCCCCCGGTCGAGATAGATGGCGGAGGTGCTTGAGGGTATCGCACGTCATGTTGAATGTTGAGCAGTAGCGGTTGAGCTCTCGAAGGTCGATAATCAAGCGCCATTGATTGACTCCGGGTTTTGGCACCAAGAACATCTGGGAGACGTAGCGGGGGTTTGTAGAGCGCTCCCACGCGCCGCAAGCCTCGAAGCGTGGTAGTTCCGAGTTGAGAAACTCTAGTTGGTCGGGTGTGGCGTCTAGCATGGAGACGCCGTGGTTGAACGGCTTGGGGCGTAGGCCGTGCTTGAACTTTACACGGACGCCGTGGCGGATCCAACTTAGGACTTGGCCGCTCGCGCCGATGCGCTCCCACTCCCGCCATTTTCGACGTACGCGGTGGCGCATGAAGGAAGATGTCGGGGAGCAGGAATCGGCGCGGCGGGCCACACCATCATTTCTTGCTTGGGGTTTTAGCCGAGTCGGTCGGCTTGGGGGGTGGAGCGGCTCGTGCCGCGGCTGCTGCTGCCGCGGCGGCCTTGCGTTTGTCGGCGGCGGCTTTGCGGGTTCGAGCGTCGGGGCCGGTAGGCTTGTCCGGCGTGACTTTTGCGAAAGCGGCGCCGGCGGCGGCTTTGCTGGCGGCGTGTAAGCTGACTTCAAGCGTGCGGTCGATGAACGCTTGGCGTAGCGCGTGCAATGTGCCGGAGACCGCGGTAGGACGCGGTCGGCAGAAGCGCTCGTGTGCCAATTCGGCGAATACGCGGTCCGCATCTGTGCTCGTTTGTCCGCCCTTGGTGAGGCGGAGGTAGCCCAATCGAGTACGGGCGGCCTCCTCCGTCGCTGTGTGGGTGCGATGACCCGCTCGGATGAGGGCAATCGCTGCCGCCTGCTATGTAGGTAGAGGTGGGCCGTGCGACAACGTGTCCAAAGCCTCGCCAATTGCCGCGTTGGCGCAACGGTCGAAGAAGGCATAGCACCCGATGTGTAAGTACTCGTCGTACGCCGCTTGGGTGCGTTTGTCGCTTAGGGCCCGGGCGGTGTCGTCCGTGAGAGTCCACAGACGTGGCTCCTCGACGTCTCGAGGGGGACGTTCGAGGCCGGCCGGGATGACTTCGCCGTAGTAGGTGAAGTCGACGAACTCGGCCGCGGAGGGGTCGGGTTCGTCGTCGAGCAGGTCAATAGGTGGCTCGGGGGCCGCCTTACCACCCTCCGTCGCTGTTGCGTCGGCGGGAATGGACTGATGTTGATTGGTAGTAGCAGGTGTAGCCGTCGACTGCTGGAGCTGTGCGAGTAAGGCAGCGTTAGCCGCCAAAAACTGCTCAGTAATCCGTTGTTCCGATGCTAAAACTGCCGTACGAATCTGTTCGGCTGTGCGTTGTTCGAGTGAGGTAGCGTGAGGGTCGGCCGCTGCGGCGGATGTAGACTGCTCGGGTCGCATGTTGGGGAATTGCGTAGCTGAACGGGGGAAAGTGTCGCGTGACGCTCGAGTGCGCATGGGACGAAAAGGTAAAACTGACACCCTACTCGACTACTAGAGTCGAGACTGCATTCGCGCGAAGCCTAGATTGGCTGAGCGCGAAAGCAGAGAGTGCCTAGGCTCGTGGCTAGCTACGGCTTATAAGGCACGGGCTAGCTAGAGCTGACCGTTGGGGAAGTCGTTGGTCGTTGGCTGCGTCTGACTGCTCGGGCAAGGTGGTTGTCCTGCAGGTGGGACGCGCCGATATTAACGGTAACAGTAACCGCTAGAGTTACTGTCCCGTACACATGATATTGGATATGCAAACCTCTAGATTCAAATCAATCTGACCAAAAGTCGCGCGTATGAAACAGCGCTAATCTTGATATTATACTTGTGTGCGACTCGTGATGAGTTTTAACATACAGTTTAGTGTATAACATCATCTCATCTTTCGCGGATGGTGGCAAAGTTCACCTAAGAACCGGCCTTGAACTGTGTAAAGGTAAGAGAGACAAGCAGGGAGAGAAACCCTAACATCATGGTTGTAACATCATCGTCACACCCTGGTTGACAAAAGACAAAGATAAAGAAAACACATCGGGACGAAGTATTATAAACTTTACTCGGTACCGACAGATAGCAAAAATAACATCTGGGAAAGTACTGTGAACTGGTACAGGTCGAGCTTGACTTTGATTTTTTTTTCTTAGTTTTACGTTATTCGTCATAAAGTACAGGTACAGTGCATGGATTACATCGATCCTCATCTTTTCGCTTATCGCTTAGGGCTACATCCTATGCTGACGTCATATTAAGCCGCGATTCGTATTAGAGGAAGATTCGCCGGTGGAAGATTCCGGTATCCCGTACAGTTTGAGATTCTACGCCGAATCTGGGTGGCGGCTGGGACCCAATTCGTATTTCACAGGTAAGATTCTGTGTATTATTACGGGTACTTTCATATGTACTATTTGAAAAAAATATGAATTTCAAATACAGGTACCTGTAACTTATTGTTGCCAGCTCGCGCATGCCTGTGTTGCGAGCACGAGCTGTCTAGTGCAGTTCCAGTTTTTCGCCTTCAATAGCTCAAGTGAGTAGTCTTCTCCGACCTATCTCTATATTTTCTGGCTCACCATGTCGAGCTTTTCATGGAAGAATGTTTTGTTTGCTTTAGCGATGGCTTTCATTATCCCAGTTGCTATCGCGGCGGGGACAAGCAACGTCGGCGACCTCGCCGAGTTGGAAGCAAGCATACAACTCGGTCAACTTCTTGCGTTGGTGAGCGCGCTTGCTGCTAGACTTTTCAGACGTCGGAGGCGTTCAGGCAAGGTTCCTCATCATGGCGGGACAGAAGTTCATGGCCGTATGCGTATAGGATCGGGGACCCGTTCACACAAACGTAAGGGGACACCGCGCCGACCTTGGCTGAATGGCCTACACGCGTGGCGCCTTCGGTCGCCGTCAAGACCATGCGCATACGAGGTATCCTTTTTAAATGAGGCGAGTGAGTGGAAAGACCATCCAACGAGCGTCCTCTACCGCGAATTTACGCGACAATTCCGTATTCCTTTTCCGTTGTTCAATGAGCTAGTGGAGATGACGAGGAACAGCGGCATGTTCAAGGACCATGATATTAAAGGAGTGAAGGGGCCAAAGCCACATCCTCTTCCACTCAAGATTTTAGCAGCGTTGCGGTTCCTTGCCACAGGCGCTTCATTCAAGTCCTTGGAGGTGGAGAGCGGTATAAGCGAGCATGTGTTGTCCCGATTCTATCACAATTGGATTAAGTGGCTCGTAGATACTCACTTCGATAAATGGGTCAGCATCCCCAAGGAGAAAGAAGAAGTTGAAGTAATCCAAAATATATACCACCTATTGGGATTTCCGGGATGCGTTGGTAGCATGGACGGAGTTCATGTTGCTTGGGACTGTTGCCCTCAGCAACAAATATTTCTTTACAAAGGAAAGGAAGGTTACCCGACACTTGCTTGGAACGTTCATTGTGATCATCTTGGCAGGATCATGCACATCAACGGTCCGCATCCAGGAGGGCGCAACGACAAGAACATGGCCCAGCTGGATGATATGATCAAGGCGGTGAAGGAGGACACCTTGTTCACTGGAAGCACCTTTAATATGCGGAGTGCAACTGGAGAGCTTGTGGAACATGTAGGGGCATGGCTTCTATGTGACGGTGGGTACCATCAATGGCTTTGCACCATCTGTGGGTTCAAGCATACAAGCATAAGAGAGCGATTCCTATGGAGCAAGCGCATGGAGAGTGTCAGAAAGGATATTGAAAACACTTTTGGGATTTTGAAGACACGGTTCAGAGTTTTGAGGCTTCCCTTTATGTTGCCTAATGAGGAGGACATCGATAACACATTCAGGGTTTGTTGCATGCTGCACAATTGGTTGCTAGACCATAATGGTTACACTAGCATTGGTCAAGCAGCGCTTGACTGGAAAACCCCACAAGGTGACGCTATTCTCGATGATAGGTTCCAAGCAATCCTAGCAACGAGCATGGTGTGTGCCCGTGTCACTGATGACAACGGTAATCGTGCCATGATTGATTCAGCATCAGATTTCGGAAGGGTGGGCCCTTTATTGATTGATTCTCAAGATGCCGTTGCGGTAGAGGTACAAAAAGGTTAAGCCGCGATTCGTATTAGATGAAGATTCTTTATTCTGTATCTTCCCCCGAGAATAATGCGTTTATACCCGATTCGTATTAACAAGATGGGAAGAAAAATCTTCGATCTTGCTTTTTTCCATCTCAGATACTGGCAAGATTCCGGAATCTCGGTTTGGAATCTTGCCATATGGATTATTCTGCTTAGGCCGAATATTACCCGCATCATGTACAGAAAATATCCGTGCGGGCGGGAGACTCAAAATGCCTTCTATCGCTGAACCAGCCACCGAGCGAGTACATGTGGCGGCTGATCTCTTCATTGTAATGGAAGTCCTCTTCTACCCTCAAGCAACCCAAGTCCTTTGAGCACGCGGCGGTAGAAAGAGGTGCACTATGGACGTTGGCGGAGAGCGAGCGAGCGTCTCCTCGGAGGGTGTTGGTATGTCGTCGTTGCCCCATCATCCCTTTCCCACCCGCGCCTTCCGTAGTTCTCGTAGGAAACGTTCTTGCATCTATCCATATCACTTCCCGCCTTTCATGTCTCACTTCGTTAGACATTTGCGCGCAGGTTCGGGATCCCTTGGGGGGACTTCTAACGATCCGCGGTGCCCGTGGAACTGGAAGGTTTGCGAGGCGGTATGCGCGGTGGGCGCGGCACTTGCGGCATCGGAGGATTGGGGCGAACAAGAATCCGCCGACCTGTGGCGTCACGCCGCAAAGGAGTACAAAGCCCGCGCCAACGCGATGTCCGCTGCTGGAAAATGGCCTGTAAATGGTAGTGCGGATCATCCCGTCCTCGCCGACAGCATTAAGTGGCGCTGCGAGACCAAGCCGAACGGAAAGGTAATATGGGATCGTTGGCTAGAGATCAAGAGGGAGGTTGGCAGTGTTTTACTACCTTTGCTGAAAAATCAGCTTGCAAAACAACAACCAAAGGGTGAGGAGGGGGGCGAACAATCTACAAATCTCTACAGTGGAACCAATTGGGAGGAGGTTACTGAGCAAGTACGAGTGGAATACTACAAGAAGAAGAGCAAGAGTAAGAGCCCAGGACAACCGCCAAAGGGCTGGAACACTCCAGCATTTGCAGCCTTCATTGAGTACGGACCCCCAGCTATTGCAAATGGGGGAGCATGTATCGCCGCGTTCCAATTGACTGCCTGTGCTAGAAAGCGTGGACAACACAATCCTGCATTGGGCAGGAACTCTGTGCGGAGGACTGCCAAGAAACTAAAGAGCGAGGAGGCAAGAGAAGATGGCATGCAACATGAAAATGGCAATGGCAAAAGTCCCGTCTCTGGTATGATCCCACAATCCCCAAAAGCCATCAGCCCTATAAGCAAACAAATAGTGGAAGAATTGAGGGGCGTTCGTGCTAGTGTGGATGCTTTCAACCACCGCCAGAATATTCTAGCTGCCTTGCCGTTTGTCACTGATGCAGCACAAAAGGAGGAACTTGTTGCACAATTGATCAATTCAGCTACACCAAAGTCAATCCAACCATGTAGCTCTATGTCCAACAAAACTAGTGGAAATCCTGCCACACCTTGTGAAGGTAGTATTGACGACATGTAAGAAGCATTGGAATTGTAAAGAATGTTATTGCTTCCAAAAACCTATTTTTGTTTACGCATTACATTGATGCATAGTAGGAAAGCCAACGGGGGCGAGCAGGTGCATTGGGGGCGTACCAAAAACCTGTTGCTGTTTCATCATTACATAGATGCATAGTAGGAAAACATGAGTGGGCGAGGAGGTGCATACATGGCAATCAAAAAAACTGCTGCTGTTTCACCATTGCATTGATGCACAACAGGAAAACCAGCAGGTGCACTGGGGGCATTCAAAAAAGCTGTTGCTGTTTCATCATTACATTGATGCAAAGTAGGAAAATAAACGGGGGCGAGCAGGTGCGGTGGGGGCATTCAAAAAAGCTGTTGCTGTTTCAGCATTGCATTTATGCACAACAGGAAAACAAACCGGGGCGAGCATGTGCATTGGGGGCATTCAAAAAAGCTGTTGCTGTTTCAGCATTACATTGATGCATAGCAGGAAAACAAACGGGGGCGAGCAGGTGCAGACAGGGCATTCAAAAAACTGTTGCTGTTTCAGCATTACATTGATGCATAGCAGGAAAACAAACGGGGGCGAGCAGGTGCAGACAGGGCATTCAAAAAAGCTGTTGCTGTTTCACCATTGCATTGATGCATAGCAGGAAAACAAACGGGGGGGAGCAGGTGCATTGGGGGCGTACCAAAAAACTGTTGCTGTGCAGTCAATGCACCGCAAAATCGAAGACAAAATTGGGTATGCATTACTTGTTTCCATTACATTGACGTTTCACGTTCAGTCACTGTGCGTAGCCATAGAGCCTCGTTGTTTTGATTCACATAATTGTAATGGGCAACAAGAGCTTCCCTTCTCTCCGCAAATCCTTTTTGTACCTCTACCGCAACGGCATCTTGAGAATCAATCAATAAAGGGCCCACCCTTCCGAAATCTGATGCTGAATCAATCATGGCACGATTACCGTTGTCATCAGTGACACGGGCACACACCCTGCTCGTTGCTAGGATTGCTTGGAACCTATCATCGAGAATAGCGTCACCTTGTGGGGTTTTCCAGTCAAGCGCTGCTTGACCAATGCTAGTGTAACCATTATGGTCTAGCAACCAATTGTGCAGCATGCAACAAACCCTGAATGTGTTATCGATGTCCTCCTCATTAGGCAACATAAAGGGAAGCCTCAAAACTCTGAACCGTGTCTTCAAAATCCCAAAAGTGTTTTCAATATCCTTTCTGACACTCTCCATGCGCTTGCTCCATAGGAATCGCTCTCTTATGCTTGTATGCTTGAACCCACAGATGGTGCAAAGCCATTGATGGTACCCACCGTCACATAGAAGCCATGCCCCTACATGTTCCACAAGCTCTCCAGTTGCACTCCGCATATTAAAGGTGCTTCCAGTGAACAAGGTGTCCTCCTTCACCGCCTTGATCATATCATCCAGCTGGGCCATGTTCTTGTCGTTGCGCCCTCCTGGATGCGGACCGTTGATGTGCATGATCCTGCCAAGATGATCACAATGAACGTTCCAAGCAAGTGTCGGGTAACCTTCCTTTCCTTTGTAAAGAAATATTTGTTGCTGAGGGCAACAGTCCCAAGCAACATGAACTCCGTCCATGCTACCAACGCATCCCGGAAATCCCAATAGGTGGTATATATTTTGGATTACTTCAACTTCTTCTTTCTCCTTGGGGATGCTGACCCATTTATCGAAGTGAGTATCTACGAGCCACTTAATCCAATTGTGATAGAATCGGGACAACACATGCTCGCTTATACCGCTCTCCACCTCCAAGGACTTGAATGAAGCGCCTGTGGCAAGGAACCGCAACGCTGCTAAAATCTTGAGTGGAAGAGGATGTGGCTTTGGCCCCTTCACTCCTTTAATATCATGGTCCTTGAACATGCCGCTGTTCCTCGTCATCTCCACTAGCTCATTGAACAACGGAAAAGGAATACGGAATTGTCGCGTAAATTCGCGGTAGAGGACGCTCGTTGGATGGTCTTTCCACTCACTCGCCTCATTTAAAAAGGATACCTCGTATGCGCATGGTCTTGACGGCGACCGAAGGCGCCACGCGTGTAGGCCATTCAGCCAAGGTCGGCGCGGTGTCCCCTTACGTTTGTGTGAACGGGTCCCCGATCCTATACGCATACGGCCATGAACTTCTGTCCCGCCATGATGAGGAACCTTGCCTGAACGCCTCCGACGTCTGAAAAGTCTAGCAGCAAGCGCGCTCACCAACGCAAGAAGTTGACCGAGTTGTATGCTTGCTTCCAACTCGGCGAGGTCGCCGACGTTGCTTGTCCCCGCCGCGATAGCAACTGGGATAATGAAAGCCATCGCTAAAGCAAACAAAACATTCTTCCATGAAAAGCTCGACATGGTGAGCCAGAAAATATAGAGATAGGTCGGAGAAGACTACTCACTTGAGCTATTGAAGGCGAAAAACTGGAACTGCACTAGACAGCTCGTGCTCGCAACACAGGCATGCGCGAGCTGGCAACAATAAGTTACAGGTACCTGTATTTGAAATTCATATTTTTTTCAAATAGTACGGTGTTTATCATGTAGGGTTTCTAGGGTTTAACTGTACTTTAGCTCGTTGAAAAGGCGGACCGAAACTTGTGCTGACGGTGAAGTAAAGGGGGAAGCGGGGCACAAATGGGGCCCGTCACGGCTACGAACTGACGTATTAGGGTTTGCTGGTCAGCCCCGATTTCGGGGCATACCCTGATTCGGGCGCCCCGGAATTCGGATTTTCCACACTTTGGCTCGTGAAAACTCCCGAAATCGGCGACACAACACGCGGATTTTATGATCCCAGCATGCTGTCCGTAAACATGGGAGCACGTGGGTGTGATGGCATGTGCCGTTAAGATGCTTGACGTGGGTGGGATAGGGGCCGGAAACCCACAGCTTGGGAGGCTTAAAAAAGCCTAACTTTGCCGTACGGTGTCCGATTCGAGCAAACTAAGTTGCAAATGGAAGCCCTTCCCCCAAGTAAATATAAGTTTTCAACTTAATTTACGCCTACCGGCCGGTTTTCGCGTCAAATCCGCCGTCCGATGCCATCCAGCCCCTCGTACAGCCAACTAAAGTGTTTAGGGTTTCAAAATCTGCCACATTCGCGCGGGGCTAGCAACCCTTGGACAGGTGGTACCCGCACACCCGCTCCGCCAATACGCTCAACAATCAGCGCTCTATATTTCGTTTATTCACGGCGTCACCCACTTCATCCCCCATGTTGGCATGGTGCCGTGCCATTTGCCGCATGCCAAACCAAGGCCCGTGCTAGGGTACTTTGAAAGCTCCCCGCCATATTTCACGCCCGGCGATGCGAAAGCTTGAAAGGCCAGCGATCCGCGCGCTAGGGTGCTTACACTCCAAGTCAACCGTCCCTCAAGCCCAATAGGTCCCTAGCCCGTGCTCCTTGGCGGTATTTTCGGGCACTTGGCAAGAAAACCTAGTGCACACGATATGCCATTCCCGGTATTGCCGCTCTGTAGGCGGCCGGGCGCAACACACTCGGCGGATACTCGTGCAATTGTGCAAACATGATGAAAGCCCAATGTCGAGTATTCTCCCGGCTTATCGCGACATTACGTGCACCGAGCCACGCATAGAGGCGTGCATAACATGCACATCCACAAATTTCGGCCTGCAAAATCTCGGCCGCAAATCCAACGTGTGTGCCCACAATAATCGGAGCGTGCCGATAGAGGTGCTCACGTCAGTGAACAACGCGCCGTGGTGTGTTGTTCGAAAGTCATTACTCTACCCCCCAATCGAATTGCGTGGCCATCGCGGCTGTGCGTGGCGGGTAATTAAATGCGTGCCGCTGGTAACGGACTTTATGGGAAGAGTGTGGGGATGGGCGACGGTGGTTCTCACTACGTTATTTTTGTGAAAGTCTCCACGCAACGGCTTAGCGCATGTCAATATTTTGTGCTCCCGCCTTTCGCAGCAAGGCAAGCTTTCAGCCTGCGCCGAATCGACTTGTACAATGCTCGCATGGCCGACTGTGGCAATTTTTCCCACTCTTCGAAAACCGCGTCCTGGAAGTTTCTAGCAGTCAGATCCGTCCTCGCTTGCAATTGCTTTGCCACGATGCCCCAAACGTTTTCTATCCACGACAGATCCGGGCTGGTCGGCGGCCAATCAATCACTGTGAAATCCGACTGGCTGTGCAGCCACGCTTGGGTAGTTTTAGCTGTGTGAGCGGGTGCGTTATCTTGTTGAAATACCCAAGGTTGGTCTCGCCGCGGCATGGGTCTGCATTCCATCAGTTGTCGGCATGCCGGGATGAGCTTCTCTTCCAGCAACTTCACATAGACCTTGGCAGTCACACCCTTGCTCTCGCTCTTGAATCCCGTGGTGCCCGCTGTGACGAACAAGTCGGTCTTGCCCCATTTAGTTACCGCGGCGTAGGCATGCACTTTTGTGCAGCTTCGATATGCTGGCACGGTAGGGGGGTCATCCTCAAACAAAACCCACCGCTTGTCGCCCACGCCTTTGGGGCATAGCCAGAATATCTTAGAGTCCGAAACAGCCACGCTTGCCCAGCTCTTGTCGACCCACTGCCTGCAAAAATGGACGCGCTTGAGTTTGGATGTTGCTGTAAGGTTGGGCTTCTTTTTCGGGCGAAGGCGCCGAGCTAGATTCGCTTTCACAAACTTGCGCACGGTCTCCCTGCCCACGGAAAGCCCCATGCTAGCCTTTAAGTCGCTGACAATGGCGGTGCATGTCTTCCCGTCGCGAATGCACGCCTTGAGAACCTCTCGCACCGGTGGACTTGCCAACCCCCGCGCAGGCCTCCCCGAGCGAGCTTTGTCCAAAACGTCCCCCGTGCCCTCGTAAGTACGCACCCATTTGCGAACCACCGACGCGCTTGTACCGTGCTGCCGGGCTACTTTGGTGAAGTTTCCCACGTGTTTGAAGTCCCACACAAGTTGCAGTCGCCACGCGTGAGTGGTTGGTGTAGGCCCCATACTGGTTTTGGAGCCGCGACGCGGTTGAGGTCCAGCGTGGTGTGCGCAATTGGGCGACATCCCACCTCCAACCGAAATTCTCTACTCACACGTGGACGCCCATATCATCGCTGCTTCATCCCCGGCCAATACTAGGGAATTCGAGGTGGTTCAGAAATCGCCCACACTCTTCCCATAAAGTCCGTTACTAGTGAAATAGGGCCTTTCGCGTAGGGCGGGTGTTTATCATGTAGGGTTTCTAGGGTTTAACTGTACTTTAGCTCGTTGAAAAGGCGGACCGAAACTTGTGCTGACGGTGAAGTAAAGGGGGAAGCGGGGCACAAATGGGGCCCGTCACGGCTACGAACTGACGTATTAGGGTTTGCTGGTCAGCCCCGATTTCGGGGCATACCCTGATTCGGGCGCCCCGGAATTCGGATTTTCCACACTTTGGCTCGTGAAAACTCCCGAAATCGGCGACACAACACGCGGATTTTATGATCCCAGCATGCTGTCCGTAAACATGGGAGCACGTGGGTGTGATGGCATGTGCCGTTAAGATGCTTGACGTGGGTGGGATAGGGGCCGGAAACCCACAGCTTGGGAGGCTTAAAAAAGCCTAACTTTGCCGTACGGTGTCCGATTCGAGCAAACTAAGTTGCAAATGGAAGCCCTTCCCCCAAGTAAATATAAGTTTTCAACTTAATTTACGCCTACCGGCCGGTTTTCGCGTCAAATCCGCCGTCCGATGCCATCCAGCCCCTCGTACAGCCAACTAAAGTGTTTAGGGTTTCAAAATCTGCCACATTCGCGCGGGGCTAGCAACCCTTGGACAGGTGGTACCCGCACACCCGCTCCGCCAATACGCTCAACAATCAGCGCTCTATATTTCGTTTATTCACGGCGTCACCCACTTCATCCCCCATGTTGGCATGGTGCCGTGCCATTTGCCGCATGCCAAACCAAGGCCCGTGCTAGGGTACTTTGAAAGCTCCCCGCCATATTTCACGCCCGGCGATGCGAAAGCTTGAAAGGCCAGCGATCCGCGCGCTAGGGTGCTTACACTCCAAGTCAACCGTCCCTCAAGCCCAATAGGTCCCTAGCCCGTGCTCCTTGGCGGTATTTTCGGGCACTTGGCAAGAAAACCTAGTGCACACGATATGCCATTCCCGGTATTGCCGCTCTGTAGGCGGCCGGGCGCAACACACTCGGCGGATACTCGTGCAATTGTGCAAACATGATGAAAGCCCAATGTCGAGTATTCTCCCGGCTTATCGCGACATTACGTGCACCGAGCCACGCATAGAGGCGTGCATAACATGCACATCCACAAATTTCGGCCTGCAAAATCTCGGCCGCAAATCCAACGTGTGTGCCCACAATAATCGGAGCGTGCCGATAGAGGTGCTCACGTCAGTGAACAACGCGCCGTGGTGTGTTGTTCGAAAGTCATTACTCTACCCCCCAATCGAATTGCGTGGCCATCGCGGCTGTGCGTGGCGGGTAATTAAATGCGTGCCGCTGGTAACGGACTTTATGGGAAGAGTGTGGGGATGGGCGACGGTGGTTCTCACTACGTTATTTTTGTGAAAGTCTCCACGCAACGGCTTAGCGCATGTCAATATTTTGTGCTCCCGCCTTTCGCAGCAAGGCAAGCTTTCAGCCTGCGCCGAATCGACTTGTACAATGCTCGCATGGCCGACTGTGGCAATTTTTCCCACTCTTCGAAAACCGCGTCCTGGAAGTTTCTAGCAGTCAGATCCGTCCTCGCTTGCAATTGCTTTGCCACGATGCCCCAAACGTTTTCTATCCACGACAGATCCGGGCTGGTCGGCGGCCAATCAATCACTGTGAAATCCGACTGGCTGTGCAGCCACGCTTGGGTAGTTTTAGCTGTGTGAGCGGGTGCGTTATCTTGTTGAAATACCCAAGGTTGGTCTCGCCGCGGCATGGGTCTGCATTCCATCAGTTGTCGGCATGCCGGGATGAGCTTCTCTTCCAGCAACTTCACATAGACCTTGGCAGTCACACCCTTGCTCTCGCTCTTGAATCCCGTGGTGCCCGCTGTGACGAACAAGTCGGTCTTGCCCCATTTAGTTACCGCGGCGTAGGCATGCACTTTTGTGCAGCTTCGATATGCTGGCACGGTAGGGGGGTCATCCTCAAACAAAACCCACCGCTTGTCGCCCACGCCTTTGGGGCATAGCCAGAATATCTTAGAGTCCGAAACAGCCACGCTTGCCCAGCTCTTGTCGACCCACTGCCTGCAAAAATGGACGCGCTTGAGTTTGGATGTTGCTGTAAGGTTGGGCTTCTTTTTCGGGCGAAGGCGCCGAGCTAGATTCGCTTTCACAAACTTGCGCACGGTCTCCCTGCCCACGGAAAGCCCCATGCTAGCCTTTAAGTCGCTGACAATGGCGGTGCATGTCTTCCCGTCGCGAATGCACGCCTTGAGAACCTCTCGCACCGGTGGACTTGCCAACCCCCGCGCAGGCCTCCCCGAGCGAGCTTTGTCCAAAACGTCCCCCGTGCCCTCGTAAGTACGCACCCATTTGCGAACCACCGACGCGCTTGTACCGTGCTGCCGGGCTACTTTGGTGAAGTTTCCCACGTGTTTGAAGTCCCACACAAGTTGCAGTCGCCACGCGTGAGTGGTTGGTGTAGGCCCCATACTGGTTTTGGAGCCGCGACGCGGTTGAGGTCCAGCGTGGTGTGCGCAATTGGGCGACATCCCACCTCCAACCGAAATTCTCTACTCACACGTGGACGCCCATATCATCGCTGCTTCATCCCCGGCCAATACTAGGGAATTCGAGGTGGTTCAGAAATCGCCCACACTCTTCCCATAAAGTCCGTTACTAGTGAAATAGGGCCTTTCGCGTAGGGCGGGTGTTTATCATGTAGGGTTTCTAGGGTTTAACTGTACTTTAGCTCGTTGAAAAGGCGGACCGAAACTTGTGCTGACGGTGAAGTAAAGGGGGAAGCGGGGCACAAATGGGGCCCGTCACGGCTACGAACTGACGTATTAGGGTTTGCTGGTCAGCCCCGATTTCGGGGCATACCCTGATTCGGGCGCCCCGGAATTCGGATTTTCCACACTTTGGCTCGTGAAAACTCCCGAAATCGGCGACACAACACGCGGATTTTATGATCCCAGCATGCTGTCCGTAAACATGGGAGCACGTGGGTGTGATGGCATGTGCCGTTAAGATGCTTGACGTGGGTGGGATAGGGGCCGGAAACCCACAGCTTGGGAGGCTTAAAAAAGCCTAACTTTGCCGTACGGTGTCCGATTCGAGCAAACTAAGTTGCAAATGGAAGCCCTTCCCCCAAGTAAATATAAGTTTTCAACTTAATTTACGCCTACCGGCCGGTTTTCGCGTCAAATCCGCCGTCCGATGCCATCCAGCCCCTCGTACAGCCAACTAAAGTGTTTAGGGTTTCAAAATCTGCCACATTCGCGCGGGGCTAGCAACCCTTGGACAGGTGGTACCCGCACACCCGCTCCGCCAATACGCTCAACAATCAGCGCTCTATATTTCGTTTATTCACGGCGTCACCCACTTCATCCCCCATGTTGGCATGGTGCCGTGCCATTTGCCGCATGCCAAACCAAGGCCCGTGCTAGGGTACTTTGAAAGCTCCCCGCCATATTTCACGCCCGGCGATGCGAAAGCTTGAAAGGCCAGCGATCCGCGCGCTAGGGTGCTTACACTCCAAGTCAACCGTCCCTCAAGCCCAATAGGTCCCTAGCCCGTGCTCCTTGGCGGTATTTTCGGGCACTTGGCAAGAAAACCTAGTGCACACGATATGCCATTCCCGGTATTGCCGCTCTGTAGGCGGCCGGGCGCAACACACTCGGCGGATACTCGTGCAATTGTGCAAACATGATGAAAGCCCAATGTCGAGTATTCTCCCGGCTTATCGCGACATTACGTGCACCGAGCCACGCATAGAGGCGTGCATAACATGCACATCCACAAATTTCGGCCTGCAAAATCTCGGCCGCAAATCCAACGTGTGTGCCCACAATAATCGGAGCGTGCCGATAGAGGTGCTCACGTCAGTGAACAACGCGCCGTGGTGTGTTGTTCGAAAGTCATTACTCTACCCCCCAATCGAATTGCGTGGCCATCGCGGCTGTGCGTGGCGGGTAATTAAATGCGTGCCGCTGGTAACGGACTTTATGGGAAGAGTGTGGGGATGGGCGACGGTGGTTCTCACTACGTTATTTTTGTGAAAGTCTCCACGCAACGGCTTAGCGCATGTCAATATTTTGTGCTCCCGCCTTTCGCAGCAAGGCAAGCTTTCAGCCTGCGCCGAATCGACTTGTACAATGCTCGCATGGCCGACTGTGGCAATTTTTCCCACTCTTCGAAAACCGCGTCCTGGAAGTTTCTAGCAGTCAGATCCGTCCTCGCTTGCAATTGCTTTGCCACGATGCCCCAAACGTTTTCTATCCACGACAGATCCGGGCTGGTCGGCGGCCAATCAATCACTGTGAAATCCGACTGGCTGTGCAGCCACGCTTGGGTAGTTTTAGCTGTGTGAGCGGGTGCGTTATCTTGTTGAAATACCCAAGGTTGGTCTCGCCGCGGCATGGGTCTGCATTCCATCAGTTGTCGGCATGCCGGGATGAGCTTCTCTTCCAGCAACTTCACATAGACCTTGGCAGTCACACCCTTGCTCTCGCTCTTGAATCCCGTGGTGCCCGCTGTGACGAACAAGTCGGTCTTGCCCCATTTAGTTACCGCGGCGTAGGCATGCACTTTTGTGCAGCTTCGATATGCTGGCACGGTAGGGGGGTCATCCTCAAACAAAACCCACCGCTTGTCGCCCACGCCTTTGGGGCATAGCCAGAATATCTTAGAGTCCGAAACAGCCACGCTTGCCCAGCTCTTGTCGACCCACTGCCTGCAAAAATGGACGCGCTTGAGTTTGGATGTTGCTGTAAGGTTGGGCTTCTTTTTCGGGCGAAGGCGCCGAGCTAGATTCGCTTTCACAAACTTGCGCACGGTCTCCCTGCCCACGGAAAGCCCCATGCTAGCCTTTAAGTCGCTGACAATGGCGGTGCATGTCTTCCCGTCGCGAATGCACGCCTTGAGAACCTCTCGCACCGGTGGACTTGCCAACCCCCGCGCAGGCCTCCCCGAGCGAGCTTTGTCCAAAACGTCCCCCGTGCCCTCGTAAGTACGCACCCATTTGCGAACCACCGACGCGCTTGTACCGTGCTGCCGGGCTACTTTGGTGAAGTTTCCCACGTGTTTGAAGTCCCACACAAGTTGCAGTCGCCACGCGTGAGTGGTTGGTGTAGGCCCCATACTGGTTTTGGAGCCGCGACGCGGTTGAGGTCCAGCGTGGTGTGCGCAATTGGGCGACATCCCACCTCCAACCGAAATTCTCTACTCACACGTGGACGCCCATATCATCGCTGCTTCATCCCCGGCCAATACTAGGGAATTCGAGGTGGTTCAGAAATCGCCCACACTCTTCCCATAAAGTCCGTTACTAGTGAAATAGGGCCTTTCGCGTAGGGCGGGTGTTTATCATGTAGGGTTTCTAGGGTTTAACTGTACTTTAGCTCGTTGAAAAGGCGGACCGAAACTTGTGCTGACGGTGAAGTAAAGGGGGAAGCGGGGCACAAATGGGGCCCGTCACGGCTACGAACTGACGTATTAGGGTTTGCTGGTCAGCCCCGATTTCGGGGCATACCCTGATTCGGGCGCCCCGGAATTCGGATTTTCCACACTTTGGCTCGTGAAAACTCCCGAAATCGGCGACACAACACGCGGATTTTATGATCCCAGCATGCTGTCCGTAAACATGGGAGCACGTGGGTGTGATGGCATGTGCCGTTAAGATGCTTGACGTGGGTGGGATAGGGGCCGGAAACCCACAGCTTGGGAGGCTTAAAAAAGCCTAACTTTGCCGTACGGTGTCCGATTCGAGCAAACTAAGTTGCAAATGGAAGCCCTTCCCCCAAGTAAATATAAGTTTTCAACTTAATTTACGCCTACCGGCCGGTTTTCGCGTCAAATCCGCCGTCCGATGCCATCCAGCCCCTCGTACAGCCAACTAAAGTGTTTAGGGTTTCAAAATCTGCCACATTCGCGCGGGGCTAGCAACCCTTGGACAGGTGGTACCCGCACACCCGCTCCGCCAATACGCTCAACAATCAGCGCTCTATATTTCGTTTATTCACGGCGTCACCCACTTCATCCCCCATGTTGGCATGGTGCCGTGCCATTTGCCGCATGCCAAACCAAGGCCCGTGCTAGGGTACTTTGAAAGCTCCCCGCCATATTTCACGCCCGGCGATGCGAAAGCTTGAAAGGCCAGCGATCCGCGCGCTAGGGTGCTTACACTCCAAGTCAACCGTCCCTCAAGCCCAATAGGTCCCTAGCCCGTGCTCCTTGGCGGTATTTTCGGGCACTTGGCAAGAAAACCTAGTGCACACGATATGCCATTCCCGGTATTGCCGCTCTGTAGGCGGCCGGGCGCAACACACTCGGCGGATACTCGTGCAATTGTGCAAACATGATGAAAGCCCAATGTCGAGTATTCTCCCGGCTTATCGCGACATTACGTGCACCGAGCCACGCATAGAGGCGTGCATAACATGCACATCCACAAATTTCGGCCTGCAAAATCTCGGCCGCAAATCCAACGTGTGTGCCCACAATAATCGGAGCGTGCCGATAGAGGTGCTCACGTCAGTGAACAACGCGCCGTGGTGTGTTGTTCGAAAGTCATTACTCTACCCCCCAATCGAATTGCGTGGCCATCGCGGCTGTGCGTGGCGGGTAATTAAATGCGTGCCGCTGGTAACGGACTTTATGGGAAGAGTGTGGGGATGGGCGACGGTGGTTCTCACTACGTTATTTTTGTGAAAGTCTCCACGCAACGGCTTAGCGCATGTCAATATTTTGTGCTCCCGCCTTTCGCAGCAAGGCAAGCTTTCAGCCTGCGCCGAATCGACTTGTACAATGCTCGCATGGCCGACTGTGGCAATTTTTCCCACTCTTCGAAAACCGCGTCCTGGAAGTTTCTAGCAGTCAGATCCGTCCTCGCTTGCAATTGCTTTGCCACGATGCCCCAAACGTTTTCTATCCACGACAGATCCGGGCTGGTCGGCGGCCAATCAATCACTGTGAAATCCGACTGGCTGTGCAGCCACGCTTGGGTAGTTTTAGCTGTGTGAGCGGGTGCGTTATCTTGTTGAAATACCCAAGGTTGGTCTCGCCGCGGCATGGGTCTGCATTCCATCAGTTGTCGGCATGCCGGGATGAGCTTCTCTTCCAGCAACTTCACATAGACCTTGGCAGTCACACCCTTGCTCTCGCTCTTGAATCCCGTGGTGCCCGCTGTGACGAACAAGTCGGTCTTGCCCCATTTAGTTACCGCGGCGTAGGCATGCACTTTTGTGCAGCTTCGATATGCTGGCACGGTAGGGGGGTCATCCTCAAACAAAACCCACCGCTTGTCGCCCACGCCTTTGGGGCATAGCCAGAATATCTTAGAGTCCGAAACAGCCACGCTTGCCCAGCTCTTGTCGACCCACTGCCTGCAAAAATGGACGCGCTTGAGTTTGGATGTTGCTGTAAGGTTGGGCTTCTTTTTCGGGCGAAGGCGCCGAGCTAGATTCGCTTTCACAAACTTGCGCACGGTCTCCCTGCCCACGGAAAGCCCCATGCTAGCCTTTAAGTCGCTGACAATGGCGGTGCATGTCTTCCCGTCGCGAATGCACGCCTTGAGAACCTCTCGCACCGGTGGACTTGCCAACCCCCGCGCAGGCCTCCCCGAGCGAGCTTTGTCCAAAACGTCCCCCGTGCCCTCGTAAGTACGCACCCATTTGCGAACCACCGACGCGCTTGTACCGTGCTGCCGGGCTACTTTGGTGAAGTTTCCCACGTGTTTGAAGTCCCACACAAGTTGCAGTCGCCACGCGTGAGTGGTTGGTGTAGGCCCCATACTGGTTTTGGAGCCGCGACGCGGTTGAGGTCCAGCGTGGTGTGCGCAATTGGGCGACATCCCACCTCCAACCGAAATTCTCTACTCACACGTGGACGCCCATATCATCGCTGCTTCATCCCCGGCCAATACTAGGGAATTCGAGGTGGTTCAGAAATCGCCCACACTCTTCCCATAAAGTCCGTTACTAGTGAAATAGGGCCTTTCGCGTAGGGCGGGTGTTTATCATGTAGGGTTTCTAGGGTTTAACTGTACTTTAGCTCGTTGAAAAGGCGGACCGAAACTTGTGCTGACGGTGAAGTAAAGGGGGAAGCGGGGCACAAATGGGGCCCGTCACGGCTACGAACTGACGTATTAGGGTTTGCTGGTCAGCCCCGATTTCGGGGCATACCCTGATTCGGGCGCCCCGGAATTCGGATTTTCCACACTTTGGCTCGTGAAAACTCCCGAAATCGGCGACACAACACGCGGATTTTATGATCCCAGCATGCTGTCCGTAAACATGGGAGCACGTGGGTGTGATGGCATGTGCCGTTAAGATGCTTGACGTGGGTGGGATAGGGGCCGGAAACCCACAGCTTGGGAGGCTTAAAAAAGCCTAACTTTGCCGTACGGTGTCCGATTCGAGCAAACTAAGTTGCAAATGGAAGCCCTTCCCCCAAGTAAATATAAGTTTTCAACTTAATTTACGCCTACCGGCCGGTTTTCGCGTCAAATCCGCCGTCCGATGCCATCCAGCCCCTCGTACAGCCAACTAAAGTGTTTAGGGTTTCAAAATCTGCCACATTCGCGCGGGGCTAGCAACCCTTGGACAGGTGGTACCCGCACACCCGCTCCGCCAATACGCTCAACAATCAGCGCTCTATATTTCGTTTATTCACGGCGTCACCCACTTCATCCCCCATGTTGGCATGGTGCCGTGCCATTTGCCGCATGCCAAACCAAGGCCCGTGCTAGGGTACTTTGAAAGCTCCCCGCCATATTTCACGCCCGGCGATGCGAAAGCTTGAAAGGCCAGCGATCCGCGCGCTAGGGTGCTTACACTCCAAGTCAACCGTCCCTCAAGCCCAATAGGTCCCTAGCCCGTGCTCCTTGGCGGTATTTTCGGGCACTTGGCAAGAAAACCTAGTGCACACGATATGCCATTCCCGGTATTGCCGCTCTGTAGGCGGCCGGGCGCAACACACTCGGCGGATACTCGTGCAATTGTGCAAACATGATGAAAGCCCAATGTCGAGTATTCTCCCGGCTTATCGCGACATTACGTGCACCGAGCCACGCATAGAGGCGTGCATAACATGCACATCCACAAATTTCGGCCTGCAAAATCTCGGCCGCAAATCCAACGTGTGTGCCCACAATAATCGGAGCGTGCCGATAGAGGTGCTCACGTCAGTGAACAACGCGCCGTGGTGTGTTGTTCGAAAGTCATTACTCTACCCCCCAATCGAATTGCGTGGCCATCGCGGCTGTGCGTGGCGGGTAATTAAATGCGTGCCGCTGGTAACGGACTTTATGGGAAGAGTGTGGGGATGGGCGACGGTGGTTCTCACTACGTTATTTTTGTGAAAGTCTCCACGCAACGGCTTAGCGCATGTCAATATTTTGTGCTCCCGCCTTTCGCAGCAAGGCAAGCTTTCAGCCTGCGCCGAATCGACTTGTACAATGCTCGCATGGCCGACTGTGGCAATTTTTCCCACTCTTCGAAAACCGCGTCCTGGAAGTTTCTAGCAGTCAGATCCGTCCTCGCTTGCAATTGCTTTGCCACGATGCCCCAAACGTTTTCTATCCACGACAGATCCGGGCTGGTCGGCGGCCAATCAATCACTGTGAAATCCGACTGGCTGTGCAGCCACGCTTGGGTAGTTTTAGCTGTGTGAGCGGGTGCGTTATCTTGTTGAAATACCCAAGGTTGGTCTCGCCGCGGCATGGGTCTGCATTCCATCAGTTGTCGGCATGCCGGGATGAGCTTCTCTTCCAGCAACTTCACATAGACCTTGGCAGTCACACCCTTGCTCTCGCTCTTGAATCCCGTGGTGCCCGCTGTGACGAACAAGTCGGTCTTGCCCCATTTAGTTACCGCGGCGTAGGCATGCACTTTTGTGCAGCTTCGATATGCTGGCACGGTAGGGGGGTCATCCTCAAACAAAACCCACCGCTTGTCGCCCACGCCTTTGGGGCATAGCCAGAATATCTTAGAGTCCGAAACAGCCACGCTTGCCCAGCTCTTGTCGACCCACTGCCTGCAAAAATGGACGCGCTTGAGTTTGGATGTTGCTGTAAGGTTGGGCTTCTTTTTCGGGCGAAGGCGCCGAGCTAGATTCGCTTTCACAAACTTGCGCACGGTCTCCCTGCCCACGGAAAGCCCCATGCTAGCCTTTAAGTCGCTGACAATGGCGGTGCATGTCTTCCCGTCGCGAATGCACGCCTTGAGAACCTCTCGCACCGGTGGACTTGCCAACCCCCGCGCAGGCCTCCCCGAGCGAGCTTTGTCCAAAACGTCCCCCGTGCCCTCGTAAGTACGCACCCATTTGCGAACCACCGACGCGCTTGTACCGTGCTGCCGGGCTACTTTGGTGAAGTTTCCCACGTGTTTGAAGTCCCACACAAGTTGCAGTCGCCACGCGTGAGTGGTTGGTGTAGGCCCCATACTGGTTTTGGAGCCGCGACGCGGTTGAGGTCCAGCGTGGTGTGCGCAATTGGGCGACATCCCACCTCCAACCGAAATTCTCTACTCACACGTGGACGCCCATATCATCGCTGCTTCATCCCCGGCCAATACTAGGGAATTCGAGGTGGTTCAGAAATCGCCCACAGTGGGGATGGGCGACGGTGGTTCTCACTACGTTATTTTTGTGAAAGTCTCCACGCAACGGCTTAGCGCATGTCAATATTTTGTGCTCCCGCCTTTCGCAGCAAGGCAAGCTTTCAGCCTGCGCCGAATCGACTTGTACAATGCTCGCATGGCCGACTGTGGCAATTTTTCCCACTCTTCGAAAACCGCGTCCTGGAAGTTTCTAGCAGTCAGATCCGTCCTCGCTTGCAATTGCTTTGCCACGATGCCCCAAACGTTTTCTATCCACGACAGATCCGGGCTGGTCGGCGGCCAATCAATCACTGTGAAATCCGACTGGCTGTGCAGCCACGCTTGGGTAGTTTTAGCTGTGTGAGCGGGTGCGTTATCTTGTTGAAATACCCAAGGTTGGTCTCGCCGCGGCATGGGTCTGCATTCCATCAGTTGTCGGCATGCCGGGATGAGCTTCTCTTCCAGCAACTTCACATAGACCTTGGCAGTCACACCCTTGCTCTCGCTCTTGAATCCCGTGGTGCCCGCTGTGACGAACAAGTCGGTCTTGCCCCATTTAGTTACCGCGGCGTAGGCATGCACTTTTGTGCAGCTTCGATATGCTGGCACGGTAGGGGGGTCATCCTCAAACAAAACCCACCGCTTGTCGCCCACGCCTTTGGGGCATAGCCAGAATATCTTAGAGTCCGAAACAGCCACGCTTGCCCAGCTCTTGTCGACCCACTGCCTGCAAAAATGGACGCGCTTGAGTTTGGATGTTGCTGTAAGGTTGGGCTTCTTTTTCGGGCGAAGGCGCCGAGCTAGATTCGCTTTCACAAACTTGCGCACGGTCTCCCTGCCCACGGAAAGCCCCATGCTAGCCTTTAAGTCGCTGACAATGGCGGTGCATGTCTTCCCGTCGCGAATGCACGCCTTGAGAACCTCTCGCACCGGTGGACTTGCCAACCCCCGCGCAGGCCTCCCCGAGCGAGCTTTGTCCAAAACGTCCCCCGTGCCCTCGTAAGTACGCACCCATTTGCGAACCACCGACGCGCTTGTACCGTGCTGCCGGGCTACTTTGGTGAAGTTTCCCACGTGTTTGAAGTCCCACACAAGTTGCAGTCGCCACGCGTGAGTGGTTGGTGTAGGCCCCATACTGGTTTTGGAGCCGCGACGCGGTTGAGGTCCAGCGTGGTGTGCGCAATTGGGCGACATCCCACCTCCAACCGAAATTCTCTACTCACACGTGGACGCCCATATCATCGCTGCTTCATCCCCGGCCAATACTAGGGAATTCGAGGTGGTTCAGAAATCGCCCACACTCTTCCCATAAAGTCCGTTACTAGTGAAATAGGGCCTTTCGCGTAGGGCGGGTGTTTATCATGTAGGGTTTCTAGGGTTTAACTGTACTTTAGCTCGTTGAAAAGGCGGACCGAAACTTGTGCTGACGGTGAAGTAAAGGGGGAAGCGGGGCACAAATGGGGCCCGTCACGGCTACGAACTGACGTATTAGGGTTTGCTGGTCAGCCCCGATTTCGGGGCATACCCTGATTCGGGCGCCCCGGAATTCGGATTTTCCACACTTTGGCTCGTGAAAACTCCCGAAATCGGCGACACAACACGCGGATTTTATGATCCCAGCATGCTGTCCGTAAACATGGGAGCACGTGGGTGTGATGGCATGTGCCGTTAAGATGCTTGACGTGGGTGGGATAGGGGCCGGAAACCCACAGCTTGGGAGGCTTAAAAAAGCCTAACTTTGCCGTACGGTGTCCGATTCGAGCAAACTAAGTTGCAAATGGAAGCCCTTCCCCCAAGTAAATATAAGTTTTCAACTTAATTTACGCCTACCGGCCGGTTTTCGCGTCAAATCCGCCGTCCGATGCCATCCAGCCCCTCGTACAGCCAACTAAAGTGTTTAGGGTTTCAAAATCTGCCACATTCGCGCGGGGCTAGCAACCCTTGGACAGGTGGTACCCGCACACCCGCTCCGCCAATACGCTCAACAATCAGCGCTCTATATTTCGTTTATTCACGGCGTCACCCACTTCATCCCCCATGTTGGCATGGTGCCGTGCCATTTGCCGCATGCCAAACCAAGGCCCGTGCTAGGGTACTTTGAAAGCTCCCCGCCATATTTCACGCCCGGCGATGCGAAAGCTTGAAAGGCCAGCGATCCGCGCGCTAGGGTGCTTACACTCCAAGTCAACCGTCCCTCAAGCCCAATAGGTCCCTAGCCCGTGCTCCTTGGCGGTATTTTCGGGCACTTGGCAAGAAAACCTAGTGCACACGATATGCCATTCCCGGTATTGCCGCTCTGTAGGCGGCCGGGCGCAACACACTCGGCGGATACTCGTGCAATTGTGCAAACATGATGAAAGCCCAATGTCGAGTATTCTCCCGGCTTATCGCGACATTACGTGCACCGAGCCACGCATAGAGGCGTGCATAACATGCACATCCACAAATTTCGGCCTGCAAAATCTCGGCCGCAAATCCAACGTGTGTGCCCACAATAATCGGAGCGTGCCGATAGAGGTGCTCACGTCAGTGAACAACGCGCCGTGGTGTGTTGTTCGAAAGTCATTACTCTACCCCCCAATCGAATTGCGTGGCCATCGCGGCTGTGCGTGGCGGGTAATTAAATGCGTGCCGCTGGTAACGGACTTTATGGGAAGAGTGTGGGGATGGGCGACGGTGGTTCTCACTACGTTATTTTTGTGAAAGTCTCCACGCAACGGCTTAGCGCATGTCAATATTTTGTGCTCCCGCCTTTCGCAGCAAGGCAAGCTTTCAGCCTGCGCCGAATCGACTTGTACAATGCTCGCATGGCCGACTGTGGCAATTTTTCCCACTCTTCGAAAACCGCGTCCTGGAAGTTTCTAGCAGTCAGATCCGTCCTCGCTTGCAATTGCTTTGCCACGATGCCCCAAACGTTTTCTATCCACGACAGATCCGGGCTGGTCGGCGGCCAATCAATCACTGTGAAATCCGACTGGCTGTGCAGCCACGCTTGGGTAGTTTTAGCTGTGTGAGCGGGTGCGTTATCTTGTTGAAATACCCAAGGTTGGTCTCGCCGCGGCATGGGTCTGCATTCCATCAGTTGTCGGCATGCCGGGATGAGCTTCTCTTCCAGCAACTTCACATAGACCTTGGCAGTCACACCCTTGCTCTCGCTCTTGAATCCCGTGGTGCCCGCTGTGACGAACAAGTCGGTCTTGCCCCATTTAGTTACCGCGGCGTAGGCATGCACTTTTGTGCAGCTTCGATATGCTGGCACGGTAGGGGGGTCATCCTCAAACAAAACCCACCGCTTGTCGCCCACGCCTTTGGGGCATAGCCAGAATATCTTAGAGTCCGAAACAGCCACGCTTGCCCAGCTCTTGTCGACCCACTGCCTGCAAAAATGGACGCGCTTGAGTTTGGATGTTGCTGTAAGGTTGGGCTTCTTTTTCGGGCGAAGGCGCCGAGCTAGATTCGCTTTCACAAACTTGCGCACGGTCTCCCTGCCCACGGAAAGCCCCATGCTAGCCTTTAAGTCGCTGACAATGGCGGTGCATGTCTTCCCGTCGCGAATGCACGCCTTGAGAACCTCTCGCACCGGTGGACTTGCCAACCCCCGCGCAGGCCTCCCCGAGCGAGCTTTGTCCAAAACGTCCCCCGTGCCCTCGTAAGTACGCACCCATTTGCGAACCACCGACGCGCTTGTACCGTGCTGCCGGGCTACTTTGGTGAAGTTTCCCACGTGTTTGAAGTCCCACACAAGTTGCAGTCGCCACGCGTGAGTGGTTGGTGTAGGCCCCATACTGGTTTTGGAGCCGCGACGCGGTTGAGGTCCAGCGTGGTGTGCGCAATTGGGCGACATCCCACCTCCAACCGAAATTCTCTACTCACACGTGGACGCCCATATCATCGCTGCTTCATCCCCGGCCAATACTAGGGAATTCGAGGTGGTTCAGAAATCGCCCACACTCTTCCCATAAAGTCCGTTACTAGTGAAATAGGGCCTTTCGCGTAGGGCGGGTGTTTATCATGTAGGGTTTCTAGGGTTTAACTGTACTTTAGCTCGTTGAAAAGGCGGACCGAAACTTGTGCTGACGGTGAAGTAAAGGGGGAAGCGGGGCACAAATGGGGCCCGTCACGGCTACGAACTGACGTATTAGGGTTTGCTGGTCAGCCCCGATTTCGGGGCATACCCTGATTCGGGCGCCCCGGAATTCGGATTTTCCACACTTTGGCTCGTGAAAACTCCCGAAATCGGCGACACAACACGCGGATTTTATGATCCCAGCATGCTGTCCGTAAACATGGGAGCACGTGGGTGTGATGGCATGTGCCGTTAAGATGCTTGACGTGGGTGGGATAGGGGCCGGAAACCCACAGCTTGGGAGGCTTAAAAAAGCCTAACTTTGCCGTACGGTGTCCGATTCGAGCAAACTAAGTTGCAAATGGAAGCCCTTCCCCCAAGTAAATATAAGTTTTCAACTTAATTTACGCCTACCGGCCGGTTTTCGCGTCAAATCCGCCGTCCGATGCCATCCAGCCCCTCGTACAGCCAACTAAAGTGTTTAGGGTTTCAAAATCTGCCACATTCGCGCGGGGCTAGCAACCCTTGGACAGGTGGTACCCGCACACCCGCTCCGCCAATACGCTCAACAATCAGCGCTCTATATTTCGTTTATTCACGGCGTCACCCACTTCATCCCCCATGTTGGCATGGTGCCGTGCCATTTGCCGCATGCCAAACCAAGGCCCGTGCTAGGGTACTTTGAAAGCTCCCCGCCATATTTCACGCCCGGCGATGCGAAAGCTTGAAAGGCCAGCGATCCGCGCGCTAGGGTGCTTACACTCCAAGTCAACCGTCCCTCAAGC